>PITA01013968.1:0-55323 GCA_004023965.1 Spilogale gracilis
TAACCTCTTTGACATCGGCCACAGCAACTTCTTTCAAGACACGTCTCCAAAGGCAAAGGAGACAAAAGCGAAAATGAACTTCTGGGACTTCATCAAAATAAAAAGCTTCTGTACAGCAAAGGAAACAATCAACAAAACAAAGAGGCAACCCACAGAATGGGAGAAGATATTTGCAAATGACAGTACAGACAAAGGGCTGGTATCCAAGATCTATAAAGAACTACTCAAACTCAACACCCAAAAAGAAGATGAACACATCAAAAAATCGGCAAGAGACATGAAGAGGCACTTCTCCATAGAAGATATACAAACGGCTAACAGACACATGAAATAATGTTCAGCATCACTAGCTATCAGGGAAATTTAAATCAAAACCACCCTGAGATACCACCTTACACCACTCAGAATGGCTAAAATTAACAAGACGGGAAACAACAAGTGTTGGAGAGGCTGCGGAGAAAGGGGAACCCTCTTACACTGTTGGTGGGAATGTAAACTGGTGCAGCCGCTTTGGAAAACAGTGTGGAGATTTCTTAAGAAATTAAAAATAGAGCTACCCTATGCCCCTGCAATTGCACTACTGGGCATTTACCCCAAAGATACAGATGTAGTGAAAAGAAGGGCCATATGCACCCCAATGTTCATCGCAGCAATGGCCACAATCGCCAAACTGTGGAAAGAGCCAAGGTGCCCAACAGACGAATGGATAAAGAAGATGTGGTACATATATACAATGGAATACTATGCCTCCATCAGAAAGGATGAATATCTAACTTTTGTAGCAACATGGACTGGATTGGAAGAGATTATGCTGAGTGAAATAAGCTAAGAAGAGAAAGTAAAGAATCGCATGGTTTCACTTACTTGCGGTGCATGAGGGGTAACCTGGAGGACGGGGGCGGGGGGGGAAGGAAAGTAAATGGGAACTAGGGTAATCCAGGGAGAGAAACGAAAGAACAGAGACTTTGGACACAGAAACAAACTGAGTGACTGGGAGGAAGGGGGATGGAGGGGTGGGAGAGTCTGGTGGTGGGTACTGGGGACACCTAAAGTGTGGAGCACTGGGTGTGGGGAATGGGGAATGAATCTTGGAACACTGGAAAAAAAAAATTTAAGTAACAATTAAAAAAAAATTTATCTTAATACTTCCCCTTAGGAATGCTCTATTCTATATCATCATCCCATTGTATTGTTTTGTTTTTCCTTTTTGCCTTTAACTCACTAACTGCTGGATTCTCATCTCTGATACCAAGTTCAAGGATTCTGTGAACTCCTTCCTTTTTACATTCATTGTATTACTGTATGTGAACAAATGCCAGTCAGAATGAAGCAGAGATGAGTAACGAAGGTATAAGTGGGACGGACAAAGATAAAGATGCCGAGGACAAAGGATGTGTTAAGCGTGTTATTAATTATTCTGTGTTAAGATTTTAATCTTCCTGTGTAATTTCAAAGCTCTAATTGGTTGATAAATATTCCAAACAACAACAACAACAACAACAAAACCATTTCTTTTGTGATTTTCCCTGTGAAATTTTTAAAGAGCGATTCATTACAAAGGGCATCTGAGCTGCTGTTATGTTTCAGGCACTATGCTAAGAGTTATATATGTCTGTTACTTTCCACAATTTAGTAATGGGGAAATTGAATCCCAGAATTCTGCTACTAAATGATAGATGTTGTCTTTCCAACTCTCCACAAGCTCCTGGCTCTTCCAACACAAACTTAAGCTTTTGAATAGATGAAGCTACTAATGTAGTTCTATTCAAAGAACTCGATATAGAAGGCTGCTCCATCAAATCATTTCTTCTAGCTTGCCAAAAATTCTGTTATTGGAGATTCATCACTTGGAATTAATGACTTTAGAGTTTTAGTGTGCCTGTGGTTTAATGCCAAAGACCAGTTTTTAACAATTAGCTAAAAGTGAAAATAGCAATGAACATGGTTCCCGGACCCCTGTGTTCATTTTTGAGGGTTTTAACCTCTGTGGATCTGTTTTTTCCTCTATAAGCTGAGGATAAGAACTTCATGTGAGATTGAATGTGGCTGAGAGAGACAATATAAATAAAACTGAAATGGCAAATAAGTGTGTCATTGCACAATAGTTAACACCAGACAAAACATCTCAACCTACAAATGAAAATCTACTTGAAAATAAAGCTCCCTGGTGTATCCACCTAGTAAAGATTGCTTGCTCATTGTTGGGCAACTTGAAGAATATAAAAGGAATATAAATAGTAACTTGAATTGTTCAGGAGGTTTTCACCAGCAAGCAACAGTAATTGCAAATTCAAAGTACTTTAAAAATAAGGGCATTTGGGGGTGTCTGGGTGGTTCATTTGGTTGGGTGTCTGCCTTCTGTTCTGGTCATGATCCTGGGGTCCTGAGATCTAGTCCCATGATGGGCTCTCTGCTCTCAGGAGTCTGCTTCTCCCTCTGCCCCTCCCCCCTGCTCGTGTGCTCTCTCTCTTCCTCTCTTTCTCAAATAAATAAATATCTTTAAAAAAAAAAGGCATTTGTTATCTTATATAGAAAAAAAGAAAGAAGGTGGGAGATTATGCCAGGACAAGGTTTCCACCTCATATTGATCTCCAGTTTTGATCACTTCTCTCGGCTTCACCCTTTGGTCTGGGAACAAGATGGCCACAGCAAATCTGGGCATCACAGTTGGCCTCAAACATCAAGCTTCCTGCTCTATGGCTTTTTGCCCTTGTATCTACTATTCCTTTCTCTGTGCTTAATTCCTCCATTGTATTCAGAGCTCTGTTCAAAAGTCATTTTAATGAAAAATACAAGTTTTATATCCCTCACATTGGTACTTTTTTTGCACACCAAGTATTAGAGATTTATTTTCATTTTAAAATTAATGTTCCATTTATTAAAGTTATTGCTCTCTTAATATCACATTTTTAATAAATCCAGCTTGCATTTTTGATTATTCTCTTTGTAAGACTAGCAATTTTAAAGATTATTATTTTTTTAAAGATTTTATTTATTTATTTGACAGAGAGAAACACAGCTAGAGAAGGTACACAAGCAGAGGGACTGAGAGAGGGAGAAGCAGGCCTCCGCAGAGCAGGAAGCCCGATGTGGGCTCGATCCCGGGTCTCCAGGATCATGACCTGAGCCGAAAGCAGTCGCTTAACCAACTGAGACACCCAGGCACCCCTTAAAGATTACTTTTTAAAAAAGAACATAGATTAATAACTGTTCCCTTTTATTACCTTAGTTAAACTTCTTTAAATATTTAAACTGTATTTACAAATTTTATATATTTATTTTACTCGAATACTGTGTTTATATTTACTTTAAATAACAAATGCTTCCAAAATAAAGTAATTCTTATATAGTGAGGTTTAAATATTAAAACAAGTCAGAGGGTGGACTTGTCACTCTATTAGGCCAAATTCTCTCAAACGTTATTTGCACAATTAAATATTTGCATTACCAAATAAGCATGGATTTCTTAATATAAAAACATTAATAGATTGGGTTCTATTTTATTGTTACAAACATTTTTTTGTTTTTTTAAGATTTTATTTATTTATTTATTTGTCAGACAGAGAGAGACAGTGCATAAGCAGCGGAAGCGGCAGGCAGAAAGAAAAGTAGACTCCCCACTGAGCAAGAACAACAATTCAGGGCTTGATCCCAGGATTCTGGGATGACATCCGTGCTGAAGACAGACACTTAACTGATGTTCCACCCAGGTGTCCCTGTTGCAAACATTTTAAAACTTAATTATAAATCTATTGAAGTTTCAAAGGTGACTATACACAATAAGGAAACATATCATATTACACAATCTTCTGAAATAACATTCCCAATAATTTTTGAGTTCACTCTTAGCTTAGAAGCCTGAAGTGACTGAAATTTAATGAAATCTGTTCATAGTCTGTAGCAAGGCCTTCATGATATAGAAGAAAAATGTGATCATGTACAGACATCCCTTATTTTTCAATAATATCAGCATTAATTTTTAAGTGAGATGAAAGTCTATCCAAATGGTTATATCATTTGAGTCAGTTTCCTGTTCTGCTGTCTCTTAAGATATGCAAGTTATCTTTATTAGCTATATGTAAAGATGACTGGACATGACAGAATCCTACATTCTTTTTATATATTTTTATCTCTTTTTAGAAAAGCTTTATTTGAGAGAGAGAGAGCACCTGCAAGTCAGGGGAGGGGAAAAGAGAGAAAATCTTTAGGCAGACTCCCTACTGAGTGGAGTCCATCACAGGCCTGGATCTTGCCACTCATGAGATCAAAACTAGTGCCGAAACCGAGGGTCTGATGCTTAACTAACTATCCACCCAGGTGCCTCTCTTTATTATTTTTTGGGTGGAGGGGCAGAGTGAGAGAAAGAGAGAGACTCTCAAGCAGACTCCCCACTTGGCATAGAGTCCAATGTAGGGCTTGATGCCATAATCCTGAGATCATGACCTGAGTTGAAATCAAGAGTTAGGCGCTTGACTGAGCCACTCAGGCACCCCTATATATTCTTATTTTTTTTAAAAAAAGATTTTATTTATTTGACAGAGAGATAAAAAATAGGTAGAGAGGCAGGCAGAGAGAGAGGAGGAAGCAGGCTCCCTGCTAAGCAGAGAACCAGATATGGGCAGGACCCTGAGCTGAAGGCAGAGGCTTTAACCCACTGAGCCACCCAGGTACCCATATTCTTATCTTTTAAGATCACACATTCATTATTGTGATTAAAATGATATCCAACTGTATTCTAATTTCTTTCGTTTGACTTTTCAGTCCCAGTTTCTATGTCACTTTACATGGAGGCCTTTGTCAATCACATTTATTTATTTATTTATTTATTTATTTATTTATTTATTTATTTGTTTGTTTAAAAGATTTTATTTATTTGACAGAGAGAAACACAGCCAGAGAGGGAATACAAACAGGGGGAGTGAGAGAGGGAGAAGCAGGCTTCCTGCGGAGCAGGGAGCCCGATGTGGGACTCGATCCCCAGTCTCTGGGATCATGACCTGAGCCGAAGGCAGTCGCTTAACCAACTGAGCCACCCAGGCGCCCCGCCAATCACATTTATTGAAAACAATGTTCTTCTTCCTTACATTTCTATCACTTTACCTATTTTATTTTTCTTCATAGCGCTGTTCACTCCCTGAGGTATTATTTATTGATTGATTTATGTTTGTTTTGTTTCTTTTCTCTAAAGTCTGAGCTCTGTGGAGAGCAATGATGTTCATCTCCTTTTGTAACTGCCTATATTCTCAACGCCTTGAAGAGTGGTAGGCATTCAAAAATGATTGTTGAATAGATGAATGAAAAATGAAGAGGCCAGATGCATATCCAATGCCTAGTCATAAACTATTGGTAGTGGTAGAGAGAATCAGACTTCCATGAATGTCTTAAAGTAACAGGTACTTCAGAGCTGGATATGATTTTATTTCCCCACTGTCACGGGTACTAAGGTGGGTCCCTAAACACAATTCTGTAGGTAAACAACTGGAAATGGTCCACTTAAATGATACGAATAATCGCAATTGGGAAAGAAGAAAAAGGAAGCAGAAATGGTTTTAAGGTGACAAAACGCAATAATTCCCCCAAAGATTTTGGAACATCTTGTAAAGCTCACAGGAGAAACCACATGACTCTTTGATCTTACTCTGACCTCTGTCTTAGAGAATGTAGTTATAGTACCTCTCCCATTTTTTTTTAGTTATAGCACCTCTTATCCCAACTTCATAGAGCACATCATAGAGATAAAACAAAGATTAAAAACAATTGTTTTTTAATTTGATATGTAAAAGAAAACCTTTATTTTGTGTACTGATTTTTTCATTAGATTTTTTCTTAGATAAATGATAATAATGAATATAATTTCCTATTGACAACTCTTCTTTAACAAAGCCCTTACTAACTTAAATGTTACAATAAAACACATTCCATTTGAACCCACTTGCCAAGATGTTGGTAATTCTATACTGAACAAAATGTTGCTAAGTAAGGTAACCAAACCAGTTGGTTAATAGAGAGCATTAGTTGCCTCAAAATTCCCTTCTAAAATTAGATAAATATTATATTACCCAACCCAATATCCATGTATCACTGGCCTTGAGTAGTTGTTGGGAGTGAGCGCTTCAGTATAGAACAGGATGTGGCTCAGGGAGTTTTACCCAATTCTTTTTTTTTTTTTTTTTAAGATTTTATTTATTTGACACACACACACACACACACACACACACACACACACAGATATCATAGGTAGGCAGAGAGGCAGGCAGAGAGAGAGGGGGAAGCAGACTCCCTGCTGAACAGACAGCCCGATGTGGGACTCAATCCCAAGACCCTTAGATCATGACCCGAGCCGAAGGCAGAGGCTTAACCCTCTGAGCCACCCAGGCGCCCTACCCAATTCTTTATTTAGCAGCATAAGGCTCCTCAGTTGTAAGTCAAGTCATCTTAGAATTAACAACTTTAGTATAGTTATGATCCCTTTATTATACATTTAGGGAGATACCATATAGTCCTAACTTCAGACAAGTAAAGGAAGGGGAATTCAGAAAAAGGGCTTTAACTAATTGGGAGACTTTCTTATTAATAATACTTGAAAAGAGACAAAATTATATACTGAACTAAAAATTGTCTATATAAATAGATGTACATTTACATGTATTTTAGTGGTAAAAGTTGAAGAAAACATATCATTTTATATTTAGGGAACCTTAGAGAGTCCAGTAATTGCTTTTGTTATTTTGATAATTCAGGAAACTAGATCCCAGATAACATGAAAGGATTTGGACACAATTGCATAAGGAGGGGCCTTAGCCAGATATATGATTGTCCTGACTCCTGATCTGGTGCTCTCTCTTCCCTGATGTGCTCGGTGAAAGAATGTGGGTAAAAATCCATGATGAAAATAAAATCTAATGAAAAATAGTATATAGATGGATCTCTCCCCTAGAGAAAGATTTTCCTTTAATTTGGCTAAGTATAAATCATATTAATTTATTAATTCAACAAATATTTATTGAGTGACTGTTATGTATAATAGGTATTATTCTAGGTACTAGGACTACTTAGTGAATAAAAATTATAAAAATCTCTCCCTGTTTCTCTCTCTCTAATATATGATTAACAATATATTAGATATATAAATATATATAATTTCTTTCTTTGAAAGAATAAATAATAGTCCATTAAAAAAGTAAAGCTCACATAAGTGTAATAACTAGATAACTACCAGGAAGAAATATAGTAAATGATAAATATCCAGGCAACTATTATAAATTCATTATTTATTTTGGCCATAGAACAGATTGTAAAAGGTTCTATTACTTACCTATAAAGGTTGAACCCCTTGGATTAGGCAGCATTTTGCATTCATAAATATAGATAATTAAAGAAAAGATTAATTCTGTGAACTTTTCAGAGTGAAAGGATTGTAGCGACTAAGAGATCTCATTTATTCAGCTTCACTGGGAAGTAACAACTTCCACATTTATGAATTCTCTAGATTAAAAGATTCATTCATTCATCTGACAAGTATTTGTGGAGTATTTTCTATTTGCCAAGTCTTATTCTGGGAACAGAGAAAAGGAAAATACAGGACGGTCTTGCTCAGATATAGTCATGCAATTAACAAGTAAATAAATGCAGAGATATAGCCAGGACAAGCACCATGAAGAAAATTAAAGAGGGTAAGATTTCAGGGAAGGATTGGAGAGGTGTTATTTTAAATATATGGTCATCAATTGATTCTTCTTGAAATCAAGACAAAGTTTTACATGAATATTTTACAAATATGTTATAAGCACATAGAAAAGTTTTTGCAAGGACTGGTTCACCATAAATGTTTCAGAAACCTAGGTGATACTAGTGTTGATTAACAATAAGACAATTTAATAATCACCATTTAAATAACATACAAATACAAGGAAATGCACATGTTGTGAACAGGTGATGGTGTCAAATAGAGAGACATATTCATATCTTTTCTCTTTCTTAAGAACATACTCCTAAAATGCTAAAAAATGCTTTTCTTCGTTCCAGAATCTTAGCATGGCCTAACAAAGTTCTAGTTTGACTCTTAGCTAGCTCTAATTTCTTATACTTTTCCTCTTTATGTTGTCTATGTTTACTTAATATCCAGAATAGAGCTTACAGATTATTAAAACCGGATAAACAGGGGCACCTGGGTGGCTCAGTTGGTTGAGCGACTGCCTTCAGCTCAGGTCATGATCCTGGAGATCCGGGATCGAGTCCCACGTCGGGCTCCCTGCTCGGTGGGAAGCCTGCTTCTCCCTCTCTCACTCCCCATCCTTGTGTTCCCTCTCTGTGTTTCTCTCTGTCAAATAAATAAAATCTTAAAAAAAAAAAAAAAACCCAGAGAAACAAAACATGTGGTGTGCATTTTGGGGGGGAGTGATAGAAAATAAACACAATGAAATTCATAAACAAGATAACAATGGAGAGTTGTGATGAAGATGTCATGGAGAGAAATCAGTTAGGTTGGGGAAGGTGTGGGTGGGTATAGGGAGAACCAGGAGGAGCCCAGGAAGGAGGGGAAAGCAGTACACAGGTCTCGGGATAGCCTCATTAAAGGATGAGGGTATCAACTGCCATGAGTCAGAGAGAGGAGTATTCTAGGTACGCGTGACACAGAATGCAAAGGGCTGGAGTCAGAAGAGTTTGTTATTTTCTACAGACAGAACCGAGACCAGTGTTACTTCATCTTAGGAAGCTCAGTGATTGACTTTGAGGAATTTGAGGGGAGCAGGTAGGATCCCAATCATGAAGCACATTTTAGGCCATCACAGGACTTTGGAATATACTCAGAGTTCAGTGAGGAGCCACAGAAGGGTTTTAAGCAGGGGAATGAGGTGGTATGATTTGCATTTAACCAGTTTTCAGTGGCTCCTACATCAAGGATGGAGTCTAAGAGATGAAGACAGGCTGCCGAGGAGCCCGCTGGCAGGCTATTTTAGGAATCCAGCTGAGAGGTGGTGTAGACTTGACACAACACACAGTTGCAAAGAGAATTTATGTCAGCACAAAAGCTTGTGACCTGTTCACAGAACCCCTTTCATTGGACCCCTAAACAAATATTGATTGAAAACTAGAACTACAAAAGGTAAGTCCTTTCTTTTCATCTGTGACAGTGGCACTGACATATATTCTATTTGTAACTGTGTGTTGTGTCAAAAATCTACATTTTAAACATCTCAAATAAGAAATCAAAGATGATAAACAGTCCATCCTGTTAATAGTCAACACACATGAAGCTTCACAAATATTTGAGATGTGCTATGTTCATAAAGTCAGTAATCTGAAAATATTAACCCTGTAGACACATTAATGTGTGGCCGATATTAGAAACTGGTGATTGCTGGGTTTCGTCATCAAAAGCTGCAGAGCTTTAGATTTATATGGAAAAAAATGTAGATGTCCCTTCAGACTGAGATGGTCATTCATATTGCTGGGAGTGTTGTTTGCCAAGAATTTATAGCTGAGTTCCCTTCCAGGGATTGTCCTCGAACAAAGTAAAAAGACTTGTCCAGGGTCCTTTCCCTTCTCTGGGGAACTACATCCAATCACTTATCCATGCAAGAGGCTGGACCTTGGTACTTTTTTGCTTCAACCTGGGACCCTGAATTACTACCCATCTCAAGCTCCATGGGATTGGTTGAGATCCTTCTGTAACCCTATCATAGCTTTTTCGCTGACATGTCCTGCTTTCTTACTTCCTCACAGGCATTGTTATGAAGAACACTCCCTAAGAAACCACCTCCATGAAAATATCCAGCTCGGAGTCTGTTTCACAAAAGGAACTACACCTAAGATTAAAAAGAAGCTTATTTCTGGGCGCTTGGGTAGCTCAGTGGGCTGGAGCCTCTGCCTTCAGCTCAGCTCAAGTCATGGTCTCAGGGTACTGAGATCGAGGCCTGCAACAGGCTCTCTGCTCAGCAGGGAGCCTGCTTCTTCCTCTCTCTCTGCCTGCCTTTCTGCCTACTAGTGATCTGTCTCTCTGTCAGGTAAATAAAACCTCTTTTAAAAAAAAGAAGCTTATTTCTATCTCAAAAGAGTGATGAGAAACAAAACATGTCTCATGGGTCCTCAGGATAATCTGTAAGATTTGTTAGGAAACTGCTTTCTTTTTTTACATTTATAACTTGGACTATACTCACCATTTTGAGCTACAAAAGAATTCTGCCTAAAATATGGAACTGGTATTTTAAGCATGATATTAGTTATTTTACCTCCCTCACACTGGCCAAAATAACTTCGATAAAATGTGATGTTTGTAGGTCTTTCATCACATTACTAATTCCTCTTAATTTTGAGCCACATCATTACACTTGTATGAAAGCTGACAAGAGACTTGCAAAAATTTTCTGATGCAAATATCTCTTGGAAGAAAAGGCGAAAGAGATTTGCTGTGGGTGTTTGGCATGTTAGGGAGCATAGCTCCATAGCCAGAAGTTGCAGTTTCTACAATCTTTGTATTCTGGTTGGGTTGCGATTTTCTCGATTTTCTCAAAACATTTCAGCACTTCATTCTGTGTTTGGAGCTTGCAGCAATTTAAGAGAAAAGTGGTCAGAGGTTCAGGTGTCCACCCACATTTTCTATTGCCTCTGCTATGTATGAGAATACAATGAAAATCAGTATCATTTGTTCATTATATGAGATGACTCAGATCTGTAGCCACTAGACCCTCTCTCATTACTGTTTCCCTATAGAAAGTCTTGAATTACAACTGATGACCTTCACCTGGAAGGCAAAGAATCATATCCTTTTATGTGAAAAGACATCACTCCATGAACTAAAAAACATCAAAAATTATGCTCGCTGGATCTAGGAAATAAGCTTCATGGCAACGTGACCATACTTTTTTTTCAATACTTTAGGGCCCACAGGATTCAACATGAACTTTCAAGGCATCAGCCAGCTTTTCTGGTTACAAACATGTAACTTGTAGGATCGATGCATGCTAGCTTGTAGGGGCATTAGCAAGTTTCTCCTAGTAAATAAATTCTGGGAAAAAATGATAGAAGTAGGTGGGTTTTCCTCAATTCTGAATGGATAAAAAAAATGCTGACCTATTTAAACTTCAGTGTGGATGTTCTGACTTTCTGAAGGGTTTGACACAAGACAATGTTTCCATCTTCCAAAAGGAAAGGCTTACTTGAGATGCTAATCTTGTCATATTTAAATTAGAAAGGTATAGGGAATTTCTATGTGTTTTGAATATCACTACTGGCTTCTCTTCCACTTCAAAATAATTGCCAGTATCCATGTGTGTCATACTGCTCCTTCCTTAAGATCCCTTACAGCGCAGGCTCAGAATTGAGTTTAGCGAAATTCGTGGAGGCACCGTATTATGGGGACAATGTTTCAGCCATCAAAGAGCTCTTTGGGGGACACAGTGCACATATCTTAATCTAGGGCGTGAATGATGACTGTGTTTCGCATTTCATGATTGTTGCTTTGCATCACTAACATGAAAAATAAAGCTTTCATATTACTTTCCAAAGGTCACAGAAAAGAATTTATTTCCTGCTAAGAGAAACCTTAATAAAGATTTTTTTCAAAATGGGCTCATTCCAGAAAATTTATGGTAAAGAATTTTTGAACAGTCACAGACATTTCAATGAAGATTCATATTTAAGCTGGACACTTATTCTTTGCTGTGCCTCTTTCCTTTACTGTATATGGTATAGATGGGAGAACTGGTACACAGAGTCTTTGAATGCCATCATTGCAAATCACATATACAGCTGTGGAAAATAGACTCGGGAATAATATTGCTGTGTGGGGGAGATGCAGCCCAGGCCAAAGTAATTTAATTTATCTAACCTAAATCAAAATTTCAAGACTCATTCATGAAAGAAGTGTATGTATTGTTCCTGTTTCTAATTCTTGTTTTTCACGCTAGTCTGGGTCCTTGCTTCCCACCCAAAGCAATGTTAAATACAAGGATCTTAGTCTTGAAATTGTTAATTAAATAATTTAATAGACACTATAATGGGCTTGTTTAGTTTTCCAAATGCCATCTGTTATTTTTAACCATACATCATATTATCCTGCATATATATGTATAAAATCTATTTGGGAAAATACATAGCATAATCTAGTAGATAGATTATCTTAGGTGGCAGTTCATGTCTGAATCTATTACCAACTTACACAGTATTTTATTCAGAATGAATAATAATCTTCATTTCTCAAGGGCAATGTACTAGAAAACATACATAAAATCTTGTCTGCTGATTAACCTAACAGATAATAAAAGAGTATGAGCATCATAAAATTTTTAAAAGTGTAAATGAGGAGGTAATATGAGAGGTGGGATTTAGCAAATCAAAAAAGAGAGACAAAGCTAATTTTAATCTACCTTCTAAGGTATTGCATTAGAGATAAAAACAGAATCATTTAAGTTAAGACAATGATATTGGCTACATTAAATCTTTTTACTTTTATTTTTTATCTCAAGAGGTGAATTTAGGACTCCATTTAAATTATTTTGAACTTAAATACAATTTTTACTAATACTGTTGAGCAATGAGTATAATTAGAATGATTTCAGTAAGGCTGGATACTTGAATAATTAAAGGCACAAGATTAATTTCGGGAGAAGCATCATTATCTAAAATCAAATATTAGAATCCATATAAAAGGCAGGAATAGGGATAAAGGACAGCAAGAACCACATTTTACAATTATTTAGTCTCAATAATAGCATAAATTTCCTTGAAGTAGTATAAAATTGACTTATATTGAATATAAATTTCAGTCTTACAACTCTATCAATATTTTGTTTTGTTTTTAAGATTTTATTTATTTTTTTGACAGAGAGAAAACAGCTGGAAAGGGAACACAAGCGGGGGGGAATGAGAGAGGAAGAAGCAGGCTTCCCGCCCAGGAGGGAGCCGGATGTGGGCCTCATCCTGGAACTCCGGATCATGACCTGAGCAGACAGCAGATGCTTAATGACTGAGCTACCCAGGCGCCCCCAATATTTGTTTCTTATAAAAAACAATAATTGAGGCATCTTGTCTATAATTCTTTTTTTTTTTAAAAAGATTTTATTTATTTGACAGAGAGAAACACAGCCAGAGAGGGAACACAAGCAGGGGGAGTGAGAGAGGGAGAAGCAGGCTTCCTGCCGAGCAGGGAGCCCGATGTGGGACTCCATCCCGGGTCTCCGGGGTCATGACCTGAGCCAAAGGCAGTTGCTTAACCAACTGAGCCACCCAGGCGCCCCATCTTGTCTATAATTATAGACATCAAGTCTATAGACATCTTGTCTATAATTATAGACATCAAGACTTGATGTCTATAATTATAGTTCAACAACAGTTTCCCAAACTACTGTTTACTTAGTCATTTTTTTAACAGGCAATGCATGCAAAGTATAAGTGCTTACATACACTGAAAATTAAAATTTCCTCCCATCTTTTTCCCCAAGCCAATTACTTTCCACAGAACAACTTCCCCCCCCCTGGTTTCTGAAGTATCCTGCATATCCCGATACGTTTTTGTTTACATATTTGACCCTTGGGTAGGCTTTTAAGACAGTTAACACCATTTTCTCTTTTCTTAAACCCAACATTCCCTTTATTGATTATTCTGTATTAACACAAAAACTTAAGAGTTGCATAGTATTCCATAATTTAATCAGTCCTTAGTGATAGATATTTGAAGTTGTTCTTTTTTATTTCTTATCATTACAAACAACACTAAAATAAGTACAACTGTACATATTATCTTTGAACATATCTATGAAATGATTACTAGAAGTTTAATTTTTGGTTGAAAGATACATGGATTACTAGCTTAACAAATGTCTATAATTATCCTCCAAAGAGGACTGACCAATTTACAGTTTCACAAGCAAAATGTGAGAGAGCATATTTCATAAGCAAGTGTCAAAATATAGCATTTTATAACGTTTAGTCTTAGCCAATATGAGTGAAATAATGGAGTATTAACAGAGCTTCAGTTTGCATTTATTTAAGGTTGAGATTGTAAGGTTGAGATTGTCATGTTTATTTGTGCTTAAATGCCATCATATATCCTTTTCTGGAAACTATATGTTCACATCCTATATTCATTGTAAAAACTGAAAACGTGAAAATATTTCAAATTTGTGCTTTTGCAAAATTTGTGAATTATTTACAAGCACCTATTTCCCACTAGGTGAACATTTGCATTGTTTCATATTCTTGGGTAGTTAGTAGAGTACCCTAGTGTTGCTTGTGGAAACAAATAATGAAATCAAATTTGAGCTTAGTAGTATCTTACTATAGTAGTATCTTACTCCAGGGGCTGAGAGAGAGAGAACAGTGAATAAATAATTACTTATGGAAATTCCAAAAAATAGGGTGAAAATATTATTCCAATGACAAAGTATTATTATTATTACTCCAGAACACAGCACTATAAATATGACATTACACTTGAATTTCCAAAAGTACTGGTTTTTTTTTTTAATTTTTTAAAGATTTTATTTATTTGACAGCGAGAAACACAGGGAGAGAGGGAACATAAGCAGGGGGAGTGAGAGACGGAGAAGCAGGCTTCCTGCCGAGCAGGGAGCCCGATGTGGGACTCGATGTGGGACTCGATCCCAGGTCTCCGGGACCATGACCTGAGCTGAAGGCAGTCGCTTAACCAACTGAGCCACCCAGGCGCCCCTAAAAGTACTGGTTTCTATTAATACCTGAATTTTATCATCATCATTGTATCTGTTGTATGTCTTTGTTTGGCACTCACAGAGACTATTAAATTTAATTAGTTTCCCCTGAGGCTTGCATGGTAAAGGTGCACGCAAAGGTGGGGTTTCCAAATTAGAACAGATTCTCATGAATAAGGGTGTCATTTATTTATTATAATTTGGAAAAAGCAGTAGGTCTGAAAGCTGCCTACTTAAAGTTCTGGACAAGAACGGTGGTATGGGAGAAAAAATATATCTAGTTTTTAATGATATGCCTAAGGAACTTTTTAGCAAGACCTAGTCCCTGTTTCTTTGATAGACTCTCTGAGCTTTTATGGACAAGTTTCACAAGGAAAGACAGGAAAAGGGCTTAGATGCCTGCACTTAAATGTTGCTCCTCTCTGCTTCTTATCAGTTAGACTTATTATTTTTGAAGTGAATTTTAATAAAATTAAAGACAGAAAATAATACATAGTAATACAAAATACATACCTAGGCAATTTATATTATATATATTCTGTTACATTAGGACATTAATATTGAAAGCTACATGCTCATCTCTACTTATACTTTGAAATTTTATATCATTTTTTTAAATTTAAATTTTGTAATTTTTTGGTCATGGCTGTTCAATTAAAAAATAAAACAAAAAAATCACCTGAAATATGTGCTAAGCCATGCTCTTCTTTCTTCCAAACCTTTTCTCCAGAAACATTAAAAATATTCTGACTGGGGCGCCTGGGGGGCTCAGTTGGTTAAGCCACTGCCTTCAGCTCAGGTCATGATCCTGGAGTCCCAGGATCAAGTCCCGCATGGGGCTCCCAGCTCCACAGGGAGTCTGCTTCTCCCTCTGAACTTCTCTCCTCTCATCCTCTCTCTCACTCACATAAAAAAAAATATTTTGACTATATGATGTAGTGGAATTCCCAGTTAAAACAAGTGATTTTGTTGTACTTTAGACATATACCACTACCACTAACAGCAAAAACACAAGATAGACCCTCTTTGGATTATCTAGTCACATTTATTTGGGGCAGGAAGATAACACTGAGTCTCTCATATATGTTATACAGATGTAGGAAAAGACAGAGAACAATGAAATGAAACATGAAGAAATGAATAATATTAATATATGTGATTTTGTAGAGTGGAAAGTTCTGCTACCTTCCCCTACAAAGGATTATGTACTCTGAGGATTACTTTTATTTATTTTTATCTTAATCCCTGAGAGTTAGACTAATATGAAGTTTTCATATTAATTAAATGAGACCATGATTATAAAGGCATCATCTCAATAAATGGCAGATTATAAGAGCATGATATTTAACTCAGTTTTTTTTAAGATTTTTATTTATTTGACAGAGAGATCACGAGTGGGCAGAGAGGTAGGCAGAGAGAGAGGAAGAAGCAGGCTCCCCGCTGAGCAGAGAGCCTGATATGGGCTTCCATCCCAGGACCCTGAGATCATGTCCTGAACCAAAGGCAGAGGCTTTAACTCACTGAGTGACCCAGGCACCCTTGACTCTGTTTGGCAAATTTTCCCTGTAAAGGGTCAGAGAGTAAAATAATTTAGGTTTACATATGGTCTTTGTCGCAAGTACTCATCACTGTCAGTACAATTCATGAAAAGCCAGTACATTACATGAAAGCAAATATAGATTATATATTTAAAATGAGTGTTGTGGGGTGCCTGGGTGGCTCAGTCGTTAAGTGTCTGCCTTTGGCTCAGGTCATGATCCCGGAGTCCTGGGTTCAAGCCCCACATTGGGCTCCCTGCTCAGCAGAAAGCCTGCTTCTCCCTCTCTCAGTCCCCCTGCTTGGGTTCCCTCTCTCGCTGTGTTTCTCTCTGCCAAATAAATAAATAAATAAAATCTTTAAAAAAAAAAAAACCAAGAAAACGAGTGTAGCTATGTTCCAATAAAACTTTATTGGTTTTGGCATAAGGGTAACAATTTAATCTACCTTGTATTCACTCAATATTGTTTCTTTATGATGATGAAGAAGATGACAAAAGGAAAGGGGTTTGATTGAATTGAGTTCAAGTCAGGTGTACCTAGAAGCCTATCAATGTATTTGGAACTCTGTTATTTGCTATGGGAAAGAAATGTGTGCACACGGAGCAGTCTCCATGTGGCAAGCAATCTGTTAATTTCTTTATATACATAATTTTATTTAATCTTTCTAGGTCGGCATTTTGGAGATAAGGATCTTGAGACCCAGCGAGGTTAAGTGAGGAACTCAAGTTTACACTGTTAGTAATTCTCAGATGTAGGAATAAAATCCAATCCTATTTGACCCCAGGTACTGAAGTCATTCCAGGTTCTCGTAACTGTTAAATAGAATAAATAAGACCTAGAAGTGCAATCATAAAGACATTTTCTGCTTGTAATTGTCTCTACAATCCCAATCTGTGGGCCCTCTCATGCAATAGAATTTGGGCAGATAGCCTAGATAGCTTATTTGTTCATTCTAAGATAATAATAATATTTAAAAAATAACCCTTGCCTCACTTTAGTCCTTCAAATAGCCACAGCTCGATATATCCTGGGCAGTTTAATAATAAAACCTCTGAACTTCAAAGTGAAATCTTTGCCTCAACCTTAGTTCAGAATAAAGGGAGTCAATGTGCAGTTGGGAAGGGTGCCCCCAGTGAGGAATTTTTTTTTTTCTTTGACTTTTCACTGTGCCAGCTCCTCATGATTCATAATACCTCTTTTGCTAATTCCTCATCTACATCTTCTGACCTGTCCATGTTGGGAGAGCTGGGGGCCTTGGCAAGAGAGGCCTAAGGACTGGTCTGTCTTACCCTACCGGCAGAGATCTGGCTATGAAAGGTGTTCAAAGGTGATCCTTTCTCTTCAGCTACCACTGCCCACTGGTGAGGATGTGGAGAATGCTCCCATCGGCGATGTCCTTTTCCCCTCCCATGACATATCTTTCTGCTGGTCCCTTAGCTCCTCTGAGTCTCTTTCTGTCAAGGTGTGTTCCTCCTTCCAGGAGATATGGGCAGGAGCTAAAATAATTCTCTGTCCTCTCTCTCCCTCTGTCTCTTTGTCTGCTTCTTTTCCTGTGTCTCTCTTTCTGCCTTTTTGTTTCCTGAACTTTGTACTTCTGGGCCATATCAGGGTTTTTCAAACTCCAGGTATCTTATTAAAATATTTCTCATTTCATGTGAGGGGAGGAGGAAGTATCTCCCACACCTCATCTTCACCCATGATGGGGGTCCTTACAGCACACCTCAGTTCTCTCCAACCTCCAACTCCTGGCTGCTCCAACTTGTGAATGGCTTTTAAAAATTTGCAAAAACAAACAAAAAAACCCAGTATTCAACCACCTTCTCAGCTGTTTCTGCCTGGTTGGTAAAACATTTTCCAAGGAAATGTGAGAGAAATTAATGTCTTATCCTACAGCATCTCTAGAGGCCTAAATACTTTATTTTTTCTTAAATCACTTGCAGTATAGTTGTGCATACAAAATGAATACTCTAGATGCATATACAAAATTGTATGGATCTGAAGGCTCTTGGAGGTCAATAAGTTCATTCCTTAGTGGACTGGTGAATATTTACTCAGTAGTCTGTATTTGTAAAATGCTGGGCTAAGGCTTGAGTAAGACTGAAAACAAATGCAGATGTCGTTACAGTCATTGCTTGTGTAGCTATGTTTTGGGAGAATTTATTAGCCCTTTGATAACTCACTCTCCACAGTTTTCCTGAATCTTGAGGTCTCTCCATTATTTCAAACACATATGGTTGCATGTAGGGCAATAATCAGTCTTTACAGAATAATAGCCACTTAAGTGTTGAAGGCAAGGTGTCCATTTGCTTTCATCTTTCCTTAGACTTTTTATGGTATGTTCCTCTTTCATGATGTTTAACAAGGGTGCATGTCACCACTCTTCAGTTGCACTCAAGCACAGATGATGGGGCTCTCTTTTAGAAACAACATTTACCACTGTGGGTGGAGGACCCATCCTGCATTTCTGGAAGCTTCCATATGGTTTTTGCCATCTCTTCATGCAGCCTGCATATCTTTGCATGTAAACTGGTCAGGTCCATTTTCTCATACCTGGCTTCCCCAACTTTAATCACATTACTTCCATCTCTACCAAACACACCCAAAATGGTGGTTTTCAAGTAATTAATACCTTTTTCAATGAAGAACTGAGCTCACAAAAGTAAGGGAAATTCCCAGGGTTTTGGGAAGTAAAAAGTGATAAAATGAATGTAAAATAGTGTCTGCTCACCAGGAAAACTTGCCATATCATCATAGTAATGAGGACATGGAAAAATTAATATCAACATAATTCTATAGCAACAAGATGGTAGGAATTTAAAAGTTGGCCAATAACAGGTACAGCTGAGAATGTGAAGTAAAAAATGCTCTCTAGTCCTGGTAGTGTAAGTTGGCAAAAACACCTTGGTTAGAGCAATTTGACAATATCTGGGCAAAGGCAAATATGGGCTGACCCTGTTATCCAGTAGTTACTCTCTTAAGTAGGCATATAACCTAGAGATGAGTGCACATATGTGTACAGAGATCTGTAAAATAATGTCTTCACAGCATTTTTCTGTGACTGAAGAAAACATCAAATACATGAAGAAGAACAACAGAATCTGAGACCAGATTAATGTCCATGGTAAAATGAACTTTAAAATGTGGGATCGTTCTATACTGCAGTACTACTATACACCAAAGAAAATGAGTAAACAAGATTTAATAATGAAAATATAGATGAGTCTCACAAATTTAATTTTGAGATAAAAAACAAATTACACAAGAATATTTGCATAAAGTTAAAAAACAGAATGATACTATATTTTCTTACAGAGAGACATACACAAGCAGGAAATGTATAGGGAAATGTATAATAGAGTCAAATTCTGGAAATCCATATAAAAAAAATAAAATAGTATTGCCTGAGAGGGAACAAGGAAGTAGAAGGAGCCATGAAAAATGAAGGCAGGAGTAGGAATAAATTGTAATCATATACTATTTATACTTTTAATTATGAATCTGTGATTATATTACTAAAGCAGAAAATGCATGGAAATGATTCTTGACTAAATTCAGGTAGAGGAGATGAGAAAGAATGTTATTGGTTGGAAAGAGATACAAGGAGAGCCACAGTTATATTCACAACATTGTATTTATTATGCTGAATGCTGAATACATATTGCTTGATTATTCTTTATACCTTTTGCATGTCTGAAATATATCTAAAAATAAAATTTTAAGCTTTAAAAACCATTGTTTCTCCTAAGGGCTTGACAATCCTATTCTGGAGGACAAAATGAAGTATTGACTCTTAATTCTTCCTGGTACTCTTACTGTAATAATCTCAATTTATGTCAGAAGTGTGGATGACTCCTACTAACCATGGTAAAAGCAAATTACCAGGAAGTATGGAAATGTGGAAAAGGAAGAGAAATGACCATTTTGAGATAATATTTTACCTAGTTTACATATCCCTCACTCTCCTTGACACTCGTGACTTTGTTACATTTCTTTTTTTTTTTTTAAAGATTTAACTTATTTATTTATGAGAGAGAGACTGAGAGAGAGACAGAAAGAGAGGGAGCACAAGCCAGAGGGACAGACAGAGGAAGAGGCAGAAGCAGACTCCCCATTGAACATGGAGCCCAACACGGAGCTGGGTCCCAGGACCCTGGGACCATGACCTGAGCAGAAGGCAGAGGCTTAACCAACTGAGCCACCCAGGTGGTCCCCAATTTTGATAAATTTCTTAAGTTGCTTTTTCAGAATCAAATTTCAGGTATTACTTCCCAATGATAGTATTTGTAATCTCTGGGTTAATCTATCACAAAGATGATGTAATATTCTATTTAATACAACCTAGATTTTATAATACTTCTGAGCAACACTAATATATTTTACCCTAAAAAAAATAAACCTGGAGCCATACATCTAAACTCTAGCTTTGATTTTCCTTTTAGGGTTTGCTTGGCAGGTTAATTTTCTTCAAATGTAGGTTTCCTTATCTTTAAAATGGATAGAGGCCTATGCAAAAAGGTTGCTGGGAGAAGGCACCAAATTAAAATACTAACATTACATTAAAGGAGACAATGTACATACAAGCCTAAAATAATAATTACTGCAAATATAGTCTCGCATTATTATTATGTTTTTCACTATCTATAAAACTTAGGGTTTTATGTAATTAAGTAAACCAATCTAATATTTGATAACTTGTGGGTTACATGGCTTGCTTAGAAAGATTTTATTTGCCCTCTTAAGGATGAATAAAAGACTGTACTTTATTTTCTTCTAGTCCTTATCTTTTATAGTTATTTTTTAAGAGTTATTCAATCCACATGAAATATGTTGTTGATTTTGTATGAAATAAGATTTTCCCCAGTACCATTAAAGATCATCCTGGGGCGCCTGGGTGGCTCAGTTGGTTAAGTGACTGCTTTCAGCTCAGGTCATGATCCTGGAGACCCGGGATCAAGCCCCACATTAGGCTTCCTGCTCGGTGGGAAGCCTGCTTCTCCCTCTCTCAGTCCCTCTGCTTGTGTTCCCTCTCTCGCTGTGTTTCTCTCTGTCAAATAAATAAATAAAATATATTTTTTTAAAAAGATTATCTTAATGGACTTTTTAAATTTAAAATATCTTTTAATAATATGTTAAATCTCTATTATGGAAAGGTTTATGTTATGGAATTTTCATATTTAAATGTATATATTTATGTATGTATGTATATCTAAATATATTTATTAAATCTTTTCTTTCAACACATGTTTAGTTAGTGCCTACTTATGTGCTACACACAGTGGTAGGAATTACTCCATAGCAGTTAGCAAAATGGACCTAGTTTCTGCTCTCATGGAAACTGGTACCTAGGTGGGAAAATAAATACTAAAAGGTAATCAAATAAACACATAATTTTAAAAGTATGTAAGTGTTATGAAGGAAATAAAAAAGATACCTTGCTGAAATATTGAGGCAGGACCTATACATGTAGGTCTCCTCTGAGGAGGGTATCATTTAAGCCTATACACAGATTATAATTGATAATTATAAAGAGTGGGGGGAAGAGTGTTCTAAATTGATGGAACAGCATGCCACAGATAAAAGTTGTTTCAGAAAAAGGTCATACAATGGTTTTTGCCCACCAACAGACAAAATCTGCCATCTTGGGTTGGTCTTTTGGTAAACTGAATTGAAGTCAACCAGTTATATTGTATAGTGATACTTTTGATTTGTCTTCAAAAGTAAAAGTTCACTTTCTTTTAGAGTTAAGATCAAATAATTGTATGTGTAGGGGATTAACTGTCCAACATCTACTCTATTTGAAGCAATCAATCCAATCCACTCTTCTTAGTAGGAATTGGTTTTAAGGATGGGCTTAAATTTGAAAATCAGAGGTGAAGAGGAGTGTTCTGATTCACTTTTGTAAAAAAAAGAAAAAAAAATAACCAACTTCTAAGGAAGAGTCACAGAAACAGAAAGATGCACTATCCTTAGGAGTCTGAATGCAACTTTTGTCCTCATGCAGGTGCTTGCTCTCAGCTTGAGAATAAGTCAGTATGTGTGAGAGCAGAGCAATGAACATTAGTAGGTCAGGGCTCCGGTGCTGCTATTTTCTGTGCCCAGAACCTGCCAAACTTCTGGGCTTATTTTTTAGTGCAGTAATGCTTTTCCTTGTAATTGATTCATTTTTAATTGAGACTTTATGTTTTTGCAACTAAAAGCATTCTAATACTCATAACATTAAAAAAAATATTTTTTAACTAATTTATTTGTCAGAGAGAGAGAGAGAGAGAGCACAAGCAGAGGGAGCAGCAGGCAGACTGAGAGGGAGAAGCAGTCTCCGGGTGAGCAAGGAGCTCAATGAGGGACTTAATCCCAAAACCCTGGGTTCATGACCGGAGCCAAAGGCAGATGCTTAATGGACTGAGCTACCCAGGGATCCCTACTTGTAATATTTTAAACTTAAAGGCATCCCTACTTGTTACATTTTAAACTTGTCTGAGGCCCCAAAATGTGGAAAGGATTCTCAAAGCCACTCTTGGCTGACAGCCTTCCTACCCAAATCAAACATGTTTCATGTAACATTTCTTGAAATTACTCATTAACAATGGTAGAACAGCACTTTTTTGTGCACCATGTCTTGTTAGCCTTTATGATATGATGGAGTTTTATTCCTTATTTCTGCTTCTCCTAAAATAAGCATGGTGAAGTGTGTCAGGTATTAGACCCCTGGAAGTCATACTCCTTCACTGTCCATTCTATACTTGCAAGCCCTGAGAATAAATTTATGGTTTTTCTCCATAGAACTGGGACTTACGGTGGAGGCAGAGATCAAACTATGCTGCATGTATTGAGTCCCTTTCCTGTGCTCTTGCCCGATATCTGTACCTCCCCAGGTTCTGCCCTCTCACTATGTTTGCTGCTGAGTTACAGTTACATCATACAGATGTATTTTTTGGTAACCAGATCAATCAGCATAGTTATGCAGACCATCTCTGGAATATGGAAGGGCGTTTTTAATATGTATTTACAGTGATAAAATTTTACTTCTTCTATAGCCTTAGGGAAAGAAACGGTT
Source organism: Spilogale gracilis (assembly GCA_004023965.1). Lineage (NCBI taxonomy): Eukaryota > Metazoa > Chordata > Mammalia > Carnivora > Mephitidae > Spilogale > Spilogale gracilis. The sequence goes on from PITA01013968.1 coordinate 23,262, forward strand.
TAAAAAAGAAGTGGGGTAGATATGACTATATCTTTTATGTGGAACACATTTACGCCTCAGGGCCCAAGCCTTATTAGAGCCTCTCTTTGAACTTTTTTTTCCCCGTTAGCCATGCATATTGTGATTGCACTCCAAGCCAGTTGCACCTTTATAAAAGTTTAGGGGCGCCTGAGTGGCTCAGTTGGTTGAGTGACTGTCTTCGGCTCAGGTCATGATCCCGGAGACCCGGGATCGAGTCCCACATTGGACTCCCTGCTCGGCGGGAAGCCTGCTTCTCCCTCTCTCACTCCCCCTGCTTGTGTTCCCTCTCTGGCTGTATTTCTCTCTGTCAAATAAATAAAATCTTAAAAAAAAAATAAAATAAAAGTTTAGCATTCCTGATTGTATCCGTTCCTTACTGATGAATCTTTAAACTCTCAACTCTGAAGCTACAATGAAACCTTTTGGTTAGCTAGCCTGCATAGCTTTTTCAAATTTGAATTACTTAATTAAAAAAAAAAAAACCCTTCCCTGTTGCTTTCATTGCCTGACCACTTACACATTCTAACACTGCTTTTACTTACAACTTTGGGTGCTGTTTTAAAGCTGTGATTTTTTTTTTAGACCTGGTATTGAGCCTTTTTTTTCTAGTGTTACTGTTTACCAGGAGAATAGATGTCTCCTTTTCATGAGCCCTCTCTTTTTCGATTATTTTTCTGCCCTGCAGAGTGATAGGGGTGTAGCAAGAATGCCTACTGTTAGAATGCATACTAAGTATATTTACATCTGTGCTCAAAAGATGTACTGCTGACATAATTTTAATCCTAACTGTTCTTTGGTGAAAATTATGACTTTTTGACCTGTACACACATTTTTTCATAGACTTCAGTTTTAATTCAATTAGCTAAAAACATAAATTCAATTAGCTAAAAACATAAATTCACCACCAATAGAAATTCCTACACACAGGAACAACAACAAAAATAATCCCACAATTTATTTTGTTGTTTTCTAAGACATTTCCAGAAATTAAATATCACTGGGAGCTGACTGACCAAATCAACTTTTTGATATATCACTTACTTTATATTATGGAATTCCAAGTTGGAGGCATAAATGAGCATTGAACTTGTCACTAACATGATTCACTGGAGAATTTTTTACCCAAGGAATTTAATTAGTGTGTCTGAGAGCTAAGGGGAATGGAAATAATTGGTGGCTGGTAGAAGACACCTTTAATGTGGGGTTTATTAATAGCTGTTAAGAACACATGGGATAGAAGTAGTAAACAACTATATATTAACCTTTCTTCACTTAAGTCATTATATTTTGGTGTCTTCAAATTTTAATTCTAAAAATTTTAGCAATTTAATAGAAACTCTCTTTTACAAATGGGGAAAGACCCAGAGAGAAAAAAATTTTCTATTAAGTGATTAGAATAAAAAGTAATATTGATTTTTCTCTTAATTGCAAATGTGCTAATGGACAAAAAGCCAAAGTCATTTTTAAAAATGAAGTAAAAGAATTTAAAAGTTTAAAAAGTTGTTGTTCCTTTACTGGGCTTTTTCTTCATCCTCTTTGAAATGGAATTAGCATTAATGACATATGAATAATCAGACTAATGGTAAACCCCAAAATGTGACAGCTCCAGGTAACAAAATTTACTAATATCTTAACTTGTTATATGAAAGTCAGTATAACAACTGGCTTTGAACTGCACCCAAATATATTAATTTCACTCATAAATCAGTTTAATCCCTTTCTATATTTTCTGGGAAGAGAAATTAAAATCTTCCCCTGGCTATATTGTAATTTTTCCATTACTGGATATACAAGCTGTTAGGTAAAATAGATTATTTTCTCAAAACAAGTTATTGATGATCATTTAAAAATACTCATGTATATGGGTTGTGCTTTAACATCTTACTTCCGGAAATGCAGATACAAAATGTGGTGATTGTGAAATGGCCTGAAGGACACAGTTCTGAGTGCTGTGTGAGCAAGATTCTCAGAGAAAAAGGTGCATGGGATAACAAGAAAGTAAGAATGCAATGTTTAAACATGTGGTACTTAAATCATTAATTTATGAATTGAGTATGGTGTTCCTAGGATAAAAATGCTAAAAAGCAGCTTAAATATGATGTCAGGAAGACATCATTGAACAGAGTGTCTGTCTCTGTTTCTCTTATGTGTCCTACTTCAAGTCGAGATGAGGCTTACTCATCTGCTAATTGTCTATGCTTTTCCTTTTATATGTTTATGAGCCTATTATGATTTCTTAACTGAATTTCCCACTCATATTCTTTACTCATTTTAATGGGTTGTTGGGCTGATCCTTTTCTTCTTTATTGAAACATCACTAGAATTTTTTATATGTATATATTCATATAAGCATTAAAATCATGCTGTCTAGTATTTAACAAAAGAGTGGAACTTGTATTTCTAGGAAAACGGTGGGCTATATTACTGAGGAGTCATGCTGAAAATATAATAATATTTAGATAAAAGCATTATAAAATCATTTTAACCATAAAAGACCCAGCAAAACGATAAATCCCTTTAAGAAAATTGAGAACCAGGAGAGATAGGTAGAATCCTGAAGTCACTTTTGCCCTAATGATATTTACCAATCAATGGCTAGGCAAAAATTCTGTTTTAATGGCCTTGAGTGTCAGAGAGAACAGAAGTCAGTATCTTGGGTCTTCCAAAGAGGGGGTTCCAAAAGGATACACTCCATAGTAAGCTAGTAAACTTATTAGCTGAGATCCCTAAAAGATAAACATTCAGAGTAAAGGATCCGAAATTACCACCACCAGGAATTATCAAGGAGCTTTTCAGAGCTTGACAGAGGAAGGGAAAATAGCTTCTAAGCAATTAAAACAAAAATCTATTCTGTCAATTTGCAGTTCCAACCATAAATATATGCCCTTGGTAGATGAGAGAGGTGAGATTGCAGATCAGTGCAGAAAGGGTATACAATTTTCAGTTGGAATTGGCCCATTCCAGCTTTTACATTTTACATAAGATTTGGATGGGAAAAAAATGCAGCATTAGTCCTATCCCTTAATACTCAAGAGGATAGAGACACTGCTGTAACTCACCTATTGTTGTTGGTTTATTTGCTATCTCACCTGTTTGGTGTCAAGAAGAAGCCAGGTATGCAGGTAGAATTATGTCCCCAAGACAGAGATCTGTGAATTGACCTATTTGGAAACAGGATCTTTGCAGATAAAAATCAAATTTAACCAGGACATACTGGATTAGAGTGGGTTCTATTCAATAATAGTGATGTCCTTATAAGACATGAGGCCAGAAAGACATGAAAACAGAGGCACAGGTGCTGTGATACAGCTTCGAGCCAAGGAACACCAGGGAAACTAGAAGAAACAAGAAAAGACAACTCTCTTAGAGCCTCTTGAAAGAGCATGTCCTTGCTGACACCTTGATTTTGAACTCTTAACCTCCAGAACTATAAGACAATAAATGTCTGTTGTTTTAAGCCACCTAGTTTGTGGTGCTTTGTTAAAGCAGTTCTAGAAAACAAAAACAGCAGGCCTACCAAACTGGCCAGATTTTCGCTTTTGGCTTCTCTCATTCTCCACCGGGGGTAGGTTTATCTGCGAAGAAGGGCTCTGGCTTTTGCGGAATAGCCCATCACCAATGCCTTCGAAGATGCTGACTTCAAAGAGGTCAGGGACAGAAGAGGTTTTCAGTCTAACCTTGTGTACTCCTGTTCAGCCTCACGGGTTCCAGTTTGTCTCTACTTCCTCATTGTCCCCACTTTCCACTTTCTTTCATAACTGCATACCTAGTAGACATCAAACATGAGCACCAGGCACAAAAAGAATAGTCATATATTGTCTCCCAATGGTTCTGCTGCTCTAATTGTACCCTGACTGGTAATACATAAATTAAACATGTTCCATGAACTCAATTTGGCTAACTATGCAAAAAATTATCTCATATTATTTCCCAAGAAGTTTCATATTTTGTCTTTTTACATCATTTATGTAAAGTATATATATATATATATACTTATTTTATTTTATTATTTTATTTTATGTGTTATGTTAATCACCATACAGTACAACATTACTTTTGATGTAGTGTTCCAAGATTCGTTGTTTATGCCCCACACCCAGTCCTCCATGCAATACATGCTCTCCTTAATACCCACCATCGGTTTACCCATCCCCCAACCCCCCTCCCTCTAAACCCCTCAGTTTCTCAGCATCCACAGTTTCTCATGCTGTGTCCCAGTTCACATTTCCTTTCGTCCTCCTAATGTCTTCCATGTTATCACTTATGTTCCACAAGTAAGTGAAACCATATGATAATTGACTTTCTCTGCTTGACTTATTTCACTCAGCATAATCTCCTTCAGTTCCATTCATATTTATGCAAAAGTTGGGTAGTCATCCTTTCTGATGGCTGAGTAATATTCCATTATATATATGGACCACATCTTCTTTCTCAATTTGTCTGTGGAAGGGCACCTTGGCTCTTTCCACAGTTTGGTGAGTGTGGCCATTGCTGCTGTAAACATTGGGGTACATATGGCCTTTCTTTTCACTATATCTGTATATTTGGGGTAAATACCCAGTACTGCAATTATCAGGTCATAGGGTAGCTCTATTTTTAATTTTTTGAGGAAGCTCCACACTGTTTGCAAAGCGGCTGCACCAACTTGCATTCCCACCAACAGTGTAAGAGGGTTCCCCTTTCTCCGCAGCCTCTCCAACACTTGTTGTTCCCTGTCCTATTAATTTGGGCCATTCTGACTGGTGTAAGGTGGTAATGTTAATTTAATCTTATATTTTAAAAGTACATAGTGAATAGTATATTATTTTTATTTTTAGTTAAATATATGCCTTGAAAACCCAAATGGTTGCACCTAGGAAAAACAATGCATAAAAATGTCCTACCAGTGTAACAGTTAAGCGCATTAGCAAACACAATGGGCATAAATTAGAACTTAATCTACTACTGAAGAATAGAGATATTACTTATTTTAATGTGAAGCATTAACCATTTACAGCCAGCATCAGCTTTTACACAGAGACTGAGTTGTTGTGATAACAAAATATTACTAAATCAGTCAATTTTTTTAATGAAATAGATGATTTCTATAAAACAAATCAATAAACACTGTTATTTGTGTGAACAGATGATTTGGTTGTTAAAAATAAACTGATAATTCCATTTTAAAATACTTGTTTAGTGTGGAAAGGTCCTGTTAACATTTCTAGGTACTTTAATCCATGGAGCACACCTCACACCTAAGGCTTCTAAAAGTCTAACTTAGTATTTCCACACACACATGTAAACATACACCTCCACACACAAATGTAAACATACACCTCCACAAACAAACATACTCATGCAAGTTTATCATATACATACATATTTGAAAAGGGGAATAGTACCATGAAAACTTCCTTTTGTTTCTTCTTTTTCAGAAAAGGAACGTGAACTAGGAAGAGGAGCTAGCTTTGATTAGAAATGTTCAAAAAAGAAAGAAGCATAATAATCAGAGGATATATTCTGACTATGAAGATCCAACTATAAGTAGCAACTTCTGCTTTAAAAACCAAAACTCTATATTTTACTCATCACACTAAAAGATAAAACATGAATCACAGTAAAAGGTAAACTGATTTATGTATTCCATCTATACATGAGAGTCTGTGAGTATATTATTACTTAGAAAATATTTGAATCTGATATTATTCCTGAGTGCTAAATGTAACTGACAATAATAGCTAATTTTTATTGAATTAAAAAAATATTTTATTTATTTATTTCACAGAAACATAGCTAGAGAGGGAACACAAGCAAGGGGAGTGACAGAGGGAGAAGCAGGTTCCCCGCTGAGCAGGGAGCCCCATGAGGGGAATGATCTTAGGACTCTGGGATCATGACTTGAGCTGAAGGCAGATGCTTAATGCCTGAGCCACCCAAGCACTTCTATTGAATTTTATTATATCCTAGTCATTCATATGCTGAGAATTTTGTGTGCATTAATTTGTACAATTTATGCCCTATATTACCAGGAAGATACTGGTGTTCTTTGAAATCTATGCATGAATATTGGATCTTCATACATTTAGATAATTCTCTGAAGCAGTTGGAGAAACAGCATTCACATTTAGTTACTCATCTTTACTCTGTCTGTGTTTACCCTCTGTACATACTGTGCTCCCTCTTTACTGGTCAAATAGATCAGTTGCTCTGGATTATGACAGAGTAAAGGGAAATATCAGTTACCTGCTAAACTGTCCATAAATGCATATGTAAGGGAATTCTTTAAAATAGTATGTGTAACTGATAACAGTTAACAGTAATGAGGCAAGCATGCTCTAAAGAGGAGCTGGTAAATAGGATTTAAAAACCCACCAGCGGGAGCTGGTGGCTCAGTTGGTGAAACATCTGATTCTTCATCTTAGCTCAGGTCATGATCTCAAGGTCATGAGATCAAACCTGCACTGGGCTCTATGCTGGGTTTAGAGCCTGTTTAAACTTTCATTCCTGTCCCTCTGTCCCTCCCCCAACCTCTCTTTAAAAAAAAAAGCCAAGGGTCACCTGGGTGGCTCAGTAGTTAAGCATCTGCCTTTGGCTCAGGTCATGATCCCAGGGTTCTGGGATCAAGCCCCACATAGGACTCCCTGCTCAGTGGGAAGCCTATTTCTCCCTTTCCCACTCTCCCTCCTTGTATTCCCTCTCTCACTATCTCTCTCTCTCTGTCAAATCAATAAATAAAATCTTGAAATACAACAATAACAAAGCCCACTGGTGATTGTGATTTCTGATATCCAGAACAGGAAGACAGAGTGGAAAAACTGGACAAGTATGCAAGGTGCTGAACTACAGGTAAAAGAAAAATGCCACTGGACTCAATATAAAAGCCTATAGTAAGGTTTCCACATTCACTTCCTGAGGTAATAGGTAAAACTATTGTTGATCACACTTTGGCAAAATAGGCACTACTTAATCATAAGTAAATAAATTAATAAAAAGGTAAAAGAACAAAAATTTTTATATGATTGATTTCAAAAATTATGTACAGACAAGTAAGACTAATATAATAATCGTATAGCAAATTATTTATTTCATACTTCAAAAACTGATATCAGTTGGAATTTGTGGAGAGAAGTTATAAAATTTGTCCTCAGTGGCTGGTACTGAATATTTATTATTAATAAGTTTTATATTTTAGTTTGGTCCAACATTGTCAGCTGTGCAAGTTTTGCTTTTATAAATGCATTAACTTTCTACAGCAATATATATGATCAACTTTTATAATTAGGCAATGAAAGCTTGCAAACATACCATCAATTTTATAAAAAATCAAAGTTTAATAAATATACATGAAAGCTCTTTTATAAGTCCTTATCTCAAATACTTTATATTCTATTATTTAACCAACTTGATCTCTTAGGCCCTGAAAAGTCTATCAATATAAACATTTCTGTCACCTTCTCCCCATATTTCAAACATTTTTCTCTTATGTGTTTGGTACTTTTTAATTTGGAGATTATCTTTATGAAAGCTAAAATATGTTTAATAACACCATGAAAGTAAACTGTTACCCAGGTGTTTTTGTTTACTATTTCTAATTCAAATTCTCTTTTGAGGTTAGTATTAATAACCTTACTTTCTTTTTCTTAGCTAGCATATTTAAGAAATCTTTGACCTTTACACTTTTCTGTTGAGTTTCTATTTAAACATGTTGCATTTCAGTGATATATATTGTTACTTCCGTCTCAAAATAGTGAGCTGAACACATACTTCGTTCTTACCCTCCTGTATCAAATCTCTAGAAACAATATAACACTTAAATAACAAGAAAATAAACTTACCTCACAGACATAGGCTCTCTCACTGGACCAGAAGTTATGACTAATTCCTGAAGACAACAAATAAAATTGAAGAGGTAAGCCTCAGCCAGGACACGAATAGGAAATTATTACTATGAATGATGCCTCAAGCTAGTAAGAGACTGTGAAGTGATTAGACCACACTTTTTCTGAAACCTCCTACATTCTACTTTCACATGATGTGTACTAGATATTAAGTGATGGGTGGTTTGCCTCAGCAGATACTCAAAACAAAACAAATAAATGTAAAAATTCTTTTTAAAGTGGTACAATACAGTATTCACCAAAATTGGTTGTGTTTGAGGAAACTCAGAAACACTGAAAAAGTTGTCAATATACAAGTCAAACTCAGTGAGCATAAAGCATGAATTAAAAAAAACTGATAAAATAGCCCTCAGTTATGAAAAAATCCTAAAAATCTGATTTATACTTCTAAGTAACTGCGTTTATAGATAAAATACAGATCATCAACTGTTTAGGTATATATGACCATGTCAACATTAGAAATAATACCTACTGGGGCACCTGGGTGGCTCAGTTGGTTAAGCGACTGCCTTCGGCTCAGGTCATGATCCTGGAGACCCAGGATCGAGCCCCACATCGGGCTCCTGCTCAACGGGAAGCCTGCTTCTCCCTCTCTCACTCCCTCTGCTTGTGTTCCCTCTCTGGCTATGTTTCTCTCTGTCAAATAAATAAAATCTTTAAAAAAAATAAATAATAACATACTATTTGCATGCTTACAGATATAGATGCTGTTCTAAATGTGTCCGCTACACTCAAATATTTAAACCACCCCCCAAGCCCTCTAAGATTAGTACTATTATTAATCCCACTTAGAGACACTGGGAGTTTAAATAATGTGCCAATTTTTCACATATGTAATGTGTAGCAGAGCTAGGATATGAAATCAAGCCGCTTAGCTCCAGAGTCCAAACATGGAAACACTATGCTTTATTTTCTCCACACTCCATGGGAGATACTAAATATGAAACTAAAGAATCAAAGTGACAGAGGAAAACAGAGCTTTAGATATAATTATTAGAAAGCAAGAAGAGTAGGAAGAAATAAACTAAACCCTCAATTCAAAAAGATAGTGAAAGAACAATGAAATACATTTCTAAACAGTGGAAGAAAAGGGATAAATTCTAAAACTAGAAATTAAATAGTAAACAAGCAAATAAAAACAGCAGAACTGACCAATAAAGAGAAAAGCTGTTTCTTTGAAAAGATCAATAAGATAGACAGGCCTTTGGCAAATATGGTCAAGTGCTAACTAAAGAGAGGCAACACAAAGGGGAAAAATTATGTGGAATGAGAAAAAGAGGTTGGAATCGCAGGTCCAGAGAAGATTAAAATAACATTTCCAAAGAACCCTGTATACAACTTTATATCAAAAAAAAAATTAAACTGAAACAAGTTTGAAGAAAAGTATAGATTGCCAAAATAAACCCTGGAAAAAATAATCTGACTAGAACAGTAACTTTAGAAAAAATAAAAATGGTGTTAAAAATCTGCCCTTAGGAAAGGTATAAGCCTCATGGTATTTAATGGAAAATTCCAAACAAAATTTTGATTGATAGATAATTCAAATCTCAGAGAAAGTAGTTGAGAACTTAAAAAAAGATGGGAAGTTACACACTCTTTTGTAATGATCATGTATGACATGATGACAAAATTGGATGAAAACACAATAAAGGAGAAAACCAACTAACAGCCAGTTTTACTCCTAAGCAACATTGCAAAGACTTATTAGCAAACCCAAATATTCCTGTTTTGGCTGCGCGTGCATGCATGGGTGTGTGTGTGTGTGTGTGTGTGTGTGTGTGTGTGTGTGTGTGTTTAATATCACAGTAGGATTTCCCTAAGCTATGTCTACATGCTCATTTCCTATGATAATACGGTGAAATATTCAGACTTCTAAAGATCTATTGATCTGAAATTATGGGCCATATCAGCTTGGAAAAGTATTTCTCCACCACATATTGTATTACTGATTTTTTTTTTTGAAGAATTTACCAAAACTACTCAGACGGTATCCCTTCCCTCCAACCTCTCCAGAAGAGAGGAAGAACGATCATCAATGGCATTAGGCAATTGCAGAAAACAAAAGCCAGTGCCAACTTCACGCTCACAAAGGGATACTACGCCCCCTCCTCCTCGTGGGTTTGGGTACTCTACATGTTCAGAGAAACTTCTCTAGTAACAAACTATAGAAATGATCCCTGAAAGTGTAGTCTTTGGATTACTGATTTTGATCCTTAAATACACCAACTATCTTCTGTCTAAATTGCCATTTTCTGTTTTTATTTCTGATACTGTTTTCATATCTTTATTCTTTATGCACTTTTGGAAATTATCTCTATTTCCAATTATTTCCATTTTCTACAGCATCATTTATTGTATTTACTGCTTCTATTGCACATATTTCTTTGTTAGTTTTTGCATTTACCTATTTCTTTTCTTGTTTTATGTAGTTTTTAAATAAAACTGTAAATTAAGTACATCTTGTTTAATTTTAGTTGAATTGCCTTTATCGTGTCACCTTTCATATACCCATTTATGGTGTTCTTAGCTTTTAAGGCTACCGAGGATAAAACTAGATGTCTTCCAAAAATTACATCTATTTATTTAATGGATATATGTATTATTTTAAATAAAAAACAGAAGAATATTTTTCTTTATTAAAATATTTTTTTATTTGTCAGAGAAAGAGAGAGGGAGAAAAGAGAGAGAGAACACAAGAGGGAGAAGCAGGCTCCCAGGGAGCCCAATGCAGGACTCAATCCCAGGACCCTGGGATCATGACCTGAGCTGAAGGCAGAGGCTTAATCAATTAAGCCACCCAGGTGTCCCAGGGAAATACTTTTCTTAAATCTTGCATATAAAAACAGAAATATAACCTTTACTGACCTCAAAATTTCCAACTTCGTAAGACATATGTTGGGCAACAAGGAACTACATGATAGTCAATAAAATATTTAAAGGGTGAAATTTATTGTTTGTTGTCTTTATTATCAAACCCCTTCACAAACCAAAAACAAATATAAAATAAGACACATTTTTGTAGTGATCAGATAATATAGTGTGTGCATCCATAAAGTGTTTAACTGAAAAAAAGCTGTTTCATATAGACTGTGCTTGAATACAAATGTAGCTTTTTTGTAGAGCTAAATTGAAACAAACCAACAAACAAAAACACATTTTCTAGTTCAACATGCTCTTTTGGTCTATATAAGGTCTAGAAGACTCTGTAGCAAGTATGCAAAACTGCCAAGTACACATTGCACTGTCTTCTCTCATGTCAAAAAAAAAATAGCACAAGGCCCATATAACTTTGACCACTAGAGATTCCAATATTAAATTTTAATTTGTGAGCAAGCAGACTGGGACATTTTATTAACATTTAAGCCATACTTTACACACACACACACACACACGTGCGTGGATGCATATAGTCACATTAATTAAATTGTGAAAATTAGAAATAGAAGTACCTTCAGGTTAATATGAACTTTAGAATGGAAGAGCATGCATAAAACTGAAAAGTAAACAGGAAATAAACTTGAAGATAAATAATACATCCAAGTGTCAAGTAAATAAACATTTAGGAGATAGGTAGGAACCACGATTAGTATAGTGATGGAATGGTTTGTGTGGCAGAGCATTGTCCTGTGAGCTACCGAGTCTCTCTTGCTGACTTGGTATGTGGAAGATTTCTAGATACAGACAATGGTTGCTCCAGTACATAGGGCTCATAATAGTATTCATACTAGTATTAGGGCTTCCTTTCTTTATCTTAATCTATACTAGGTATTCTGAAATGTCAGTATTTGTGTCAGGGATTTTATACCTTAGCTCTCTTGAGTATTCTGTCCAAATAATACCCTCTTCATTCCTCTTTTCCTCCTACTACTCTTCCTTCCACTACTTCCTTCCTACTACTCTTCCTTCTCCTGTATTTTGGGTATATGTGGAAACATGTGTCAAGTATGCTTTCTCTTAATTAGCTATTATGAAATGGATTTAGGATCAGTTAGGGCAATACACATTTTCACATTGTTATATCTCTTATTTGCTTTCCTTAAATGTTTGATAATGATGCAAATAAATATTTTTAAAATCTATAAAAGTGACTTTATATGTATACTTTGTCAAAAAAGTTCAACTTTATCATATGGAATATCCACACAATCTTCCTTGATCAAAATAGTAATCAATATGTTTCTATTTTCTTAAAGTCAACTCAAAAATTCAAAAATTGACAAATCAGTTGAAAGTCTTCCTTTCTATGATTCCAAATATCATAAACCCTGACATATAAAAACATTTATATATACGTTTAAAGTAGATAGTCAAATTTTTACATAAATAGATTCTGTTCCATATATTCTGGACTAAATGTAACCTAGTTATTTAGATTTTATAAGTAATATAGCTGCATTACACATTTTAAACAATTAAGAATTAATATTTAATGTTTATTACATGAAATTTAAACCTTCTCTTTGGAATTAATGTACTCCAGTACAAGAATGTATCAGTGCTACTGTTCTAGGTTGTAAAACTATCTCTATTGCCTTTTTATTATTGTAATTTCCAGGTCTCCACAGACGACTTCTTTAGTTCATAATATCTGGCTGTGAAACCTGCTTGAAGCTGAAGAGAACAACATCTGTTATTAAAGCTTGTTTCTGTTTTGGAACACTATCAGAAAGCTGATATCTTTTTCTGGAGGAAACTGAGAGGATCAATGTTATCTTGAACAATGTCATCTTGTGATATTAGCCTTTGTTTTTATGACTTTGGTTCTCATTTAAAAACCTGGTGGAAGTAAATTTTTTAAATCCTCAGGCTCTCTGATGAATGGGACATTTTTTCATTTTCTGGAGACTTTTTTCACAGCAAACCATTATCACTAAATTTGTAAATTAGAAATTTAGGTGTCCACAATATTTCTTCTAAACAATCACAGTAATCAGATTTCAGGCCATTAGGACTGGGTTTTGCCTGCAAAGTCCTGCTGACAGTCACTTGCTCTAATCTCTGGGTGATATGACTCTCTCTTCATTTGCCTTACCATCACCTGTTCAGTTTTTGAACAAATAATAGCAAATTCTCCATCGTTAGGTTTGCAGGTTGAATGTCTACATCATTGTGTGGGAAACCCTGGGAATCTGAAAAGTCACCTTCTATTTTAATTATTTGAGTGATAATCCTCCCCCTTTTTTCTCTCCACATGGACCTTAAGACTCTTTAAGTACATTATTTTTTTTTTAAAGATTTTATTTATTTATTTATTTGACAGAGAGAAACACAGCTAGAGAGGGAACACAAGCAGGGGGAGCTAGAGGGAGAAACAGGTTTCCCACTGAGTAGGGAGCCTGATGCAGAGCTGGATCCCAGGACTCTGGGATCATGACCTGAGCTTCAGATGCTTAATGACTGAATCACCCAGGCACCCCTAAGTACCTTTCTGATAGGTGACTTCTGAAGAAATTTTCCTATCCAGGTCAGTTCATGCCTAATCAAGGCATGCTTCTTTACAAAAAACATGTAATGGTGGAATCATGAAGATGTTTGAATCTTTTATAAGAATTCCTTCTTTTCTATTATATATATATATATATATGTATATATATATATATATATTTATATTGTTACTTAATTTTTTTTCAGTGTTCCAAGATTCATTGCCCATTCCCCACACCCAGTGCTCCATGCAATAGGTACCCTCAGTACCCACCACCAGGATCTCCCATCCCCCCACCTCCAAAGGCAAAGGAGACAAAAGCAAAAATGAACTTCTGGGACTTCATCAAAATACAAAGCTTCTGTACAGCAAAGGAAACAGTCAACAAAACAAAGAGGCAACCCCAGAATGGGAGAAGATATTTGCAAATGACACTACAGACAAAGGGCTGGTATCCAAGATCTATAAAGAACTACTCAAACTCAACACCCAAAAAGAAGAGGAACACATCAAAAAATGGGCAAGAGACATGAAGAGGCATTTCTCCATAGAAGATATACAAACGGCTAACAGACACATGAAAAAATGTTCATCGTCACTAGCTATCAGGGAAATTCAAATCAAAACCACTCTAAGATACCACCTTACACCAGTCAGAATGGCCAAGATTTCCTTCTTTTTGAACCAAAGCTACAGCATATCACAGGTATTTTCCATGTTCCTCCCAGTTTTGTGTCATTACTCATCTCAAGGGTATGGCTTATTATATTGGCCAACTTCCTTTTGGTTTTTAGCAGTTCTTTCACTTTCTCCAAGTCCATATTGTGGCAATTGCTTATTCCCACACTCAGATACCAGATGTCAACAGCATATAGTACATTTTCTCTATGTTTCAGTGAAGCCAGGGGAGCATATGAGGTGCCTAAATCAACCTTTTGGCTCCCTATAGTACTAAACTGAGGTATATGTACAATATTTAGCAATATAATTGAGCTTCCTAAGTCCTTTAATTTTATTTCTACCAAGAGGTATTTCCAAACAAGTAGGTAAGTTAGAAGTACTCTGTCATCAAGTAAAGTAAGATATTGATTTAGAACTCTAGCACTTACAACCCAGACCCCCAAAACCTTTCATAACCTTCCAATTTGAATGGACTTGTTGGCCACGTCCACCTATTCCATGACTTCCTAACATTTCTTTTGTCTCCCTTTCCAGAGCCACTGGGTATTATCACCACATTGAAAGAAGACATTTAAAAACAAAGTATATTATCCCATGTAATCTTGATAACACTTCTGTAACAGATACAGGAATTTAAAGGACTACAGACTTTTCCTCTCTTTTTCCCTGAGATGGCTTCAACCTTCTTGCAAAGCTTTGTTTCCAACTGTTAACCCAAAGCTTTGGCCCCAACTTGTTATCCAGAGTTATTTTGCTTTCCTCAGATTGCATCACAGATAAATTCTCTAGTGTGATGCAACAGACAGAAAGTGGCATGGACCTCTTGTGCCCATCTCTTGCAGGAGTAGTATTTCTTTCCTTTTTTGCTTTGTACCCTGGGGCAGAGGCTCAAAACCATACCACCCAATACCAGACACTGTGCACAAAGCTCTGAGACACAAACTCAGGAGTACTGGCAGTGACAAAGACATAAATGATGGCCCACACTATTCCTCATAACCACTCCTTCTCTCCCTGCCCCGCACCTGAGTGAAAACATCCTTCCTCCTTTCTCCGCTTCTGTCTCCTTTACTTGCCCTAGCTAGAGGTCATACCAGGGATAATCTGTTCAGACTACATTTTGGCGTTTCTTTTTGCTAACATTTTGAGGGCAAGCACATATCACAGGATTCAAGTTCTTTTCTTTCCCTCCCCCCCCCCCCGTTGTTACTCTTTATTCTTCTCCACACAAGAGAGATCTACTTGGTCTATTAGTAGCCAATAAACAAGATCAGTGGATTCTCATTAACAGCTTGCCCACTCCACCCCGCTGACCTCCACCACATCATCTGCCTGGATGCTGTTGAAAGCTTGTGTAATTTTAATCAGGAGATAATTGTTGATGTGCACAGACTTTAAGTAAATTTCTCAGGTCTAGGTTATTTAGCAGACTTTTCTCTGCTGGGCAAAGAGGAAAACTTTTGCTCTCAGAAATGATTTGCTCAGCAGTGTGGTAGAAAGTGACCCTTATTCAGCTTGGAGTAGTTTGAAGCGCTTGCAACATCAGACAGAGCATAGATGACCATAATTCCTGTCGCTCCCTTGGGTTTTGTATTGCTACTCTTCCTACTGCTGAGATCATAGCTCAGGTTATAATGCACCATCATCTGGTAATTTCTGCCTTTGGCCATGCTGCCCTATTGGGAGGTGTAACTGAGGGAGCATAGTGGAAAAGTCAGTAATAAACTAATGGCCTTATGTAGCTAGTTTTGAGTAGAGCAACACAGATACTGTGCTACAGAGTTAGAAGGATCTTCTAAGAGAAATACCTGGGTTTTTAAAACAGCAGAAGTCAATGGGGGTTATTGCAATAACTTCTCAAGTCTTACTGTCCTTTTGTTTTATGTCAGTCCATAATATATTGTGTTATTGGAAATTCCTCTTGGGTTTTGGTGGATTTGACAAATATTGCTCGTTGCAAATTCTGTCACCACTTTACATGTTTTCTGAAATTCTTCTCTGTTCAACACATGCAGAATTTATTTCTCTCTGTGCTTTTATAATAATTATGGAAGCACTTGCATAACACTTACCAGATAGTGCTATGTTTTTTCTTAAATCCTGTGAAGAGAAAAAACGCTTGTGTGGCAATAGTTGTTTGATATGCATATGGATTTACTGAATCTAATTATGTGTCCAGAAAACCTAGAGGTTTTCCACCTTGTGACCAACCCATCATGTTTTCTTAACAGTATTGATCGCTTTGACTTAGCAACAATTGACCTAGCATGTCATTGTTGTCAACATCAGCGCCTTTCACGTTCATTATACAATTGTAAATTTTAAATATAAGAATTGATCATTACTGTGGAGGGGCTTAATTAAAAGAGAAAGATCATAAAGCAGAAGGTTATATGTACTAACATGAGGTATGCCTTTCTTTAATAACAGTCTGGGGACTCCTTGTTGTCATAAATTGTATCTTAGTTACCCTCTTATTAGCACCCTTTACTGAAGATTGCAGCCCAAGGAAAGTAACTTTTAACCATTTAGTTAATCGAAATTGAAATATTAAGTACAAATATTTTGTCAAGAAATAGAGTTTAGCACTGAGAGAAATGCCTGAATGACTGTGGAATCTTCTCTAATTTATAAATTTATTTATTCAGTAAAAATATTTGTATCTGTTAATTACCAGACAAGGAGTTTTGTTTTGTTTTTTTCAAAAAGCCTATTTTACACTTTGGAGATTAAAAAATTACTGGATAGAATTTTTGAATGCTACCAAGCAGAATGGTTAAAAAATATGGAGGTCATCAAAGTAAACTAATTGAAAACTAAAATAATTAATTTGTCTGGGCATCAACAGAATTTTGTTCTTTCTCTTGCCAAGCAGTGTGCACAAGTTGGATATAAACTAGTTCTGCTATTTTGCTGAACTCATAATTTACTTTGTAATTAAAACCAGGATATACTGAGAAAAATTGAAAACAATGATAAACATTATGAAAGCTAGGGTCCTTCTTATGAACTCTATTTAAGGTGTCCTGTTACTTTGCCAGTATTTTTTTCTGTTTATATTTTTGCCATTCTTTCTGATCGCAGAGTCAGGTTGACCAGGCAGCAGACTGTCCAAGCACGGGGCATATGGGGCATTGACGAGCACTTTAACCTCCCCACACTATTCCCACGTGTCCTTGAAGAGAAATCTTCCATGGACGGGTGAGGGAGGTTTGTGCACTCCTTCTGCCAATCACGAGAGTTTAGCTATGGATTAAGAGAGATTATAATCAGTCTTCTTACATTTATAATCTCAGTAAATTCTGAAAAGAAGATGTTGAGGTACAGAGTGAATTTTAAACAGAAATAGGACTTTCCCAACTAGTTTAAAATATCTGTATTAAAGATAGAAATAAACAATAAAAGCATAGTTATCATTTTGTCAGTAACATTGGCCACAGACCAAAGGCAAAAGTGTAATTCCTGTTAAACTCATTTCATGGGCTGTTATTTACCATCAAGATAATGTGGTGATAAACTCATTAAAATGGGAAGTTTTCTCTTTGATCCAAGTAGATTTCCACAGGGAAATGACTCAAATGGAAAAATATATATTGACAGATTCCTTCCAATCCTAGTGTTCAGGCTCCTAAAACTATTATGTCAAATAGGAGGAGGCATTTTAGTAGATATAAAGTTCATAAAAGGCTGTCAAATTGGTTCACCACATCTGAGAAATCTGTATGCATTTTAATAGAAAGTTAATATATTAAGATATTCCAATTTGTTCTTTCCAGAAAGTTGGATTAAAAGAAGGAAGGAATACATTATTTTTAATATACCAGGTAGCTCAGAAATTAAACCTTTGATGTTACAGAAAAATGTTATAAAGTCTTATACCAAGAGTAGTATCTGAATATGAGAATATATAATAATTCAGAATTTATTTCACCAACGGAATCACTGTGGAGCATATCTCTGTATTGGTTTATGTATAATGTATAAAGCAAGCTTTGATTTTTTTTAAAGGTAGAAAATACTGAAGAGAAACACTAAAATTTTGTCTGAAGCTCTATTTGACTCTTAGTAGATACGTGGTCATGAAGTTCTAAACTTTTTTTTTACTATATACCTGAAAAATACATCTGAATGTGTGCCCTTTGGCATAGCCAACATGGTAACTAATACTTGTTTTTCAAAACTGTTTCCATTTATCAAAACTTTTGTGGACCCTTTTGAAGTTGCTATCTGATATTGAGTAATATAAGATTGTCAGTGTCCTGGTTTACTTACTGAAGTTGATACTAAATAATATTTGGCTATTTTTTAAAAAGCCTTTGCTAAAAGAATAGATTTTAGATGCTTTCACCATACACACACATATATACACACACACACACACACACACCCCACACCCACACACTGACCACTATGAAAAAGAAGACTACAGGAATCTAAATGCCTAAATCAGGATTTTGATGACATCTGGTAGAGTTTGGAAATTAAAGAGGTTTCTAGTCTGTAATAGGTACATAGTTGTTTCTTATCTTATTCTCCATTTTTTCCCATATGCCTAAAATATTCCATAATTAACAAGTGATAAAGATAAAAACAAAAAGAAATCTGTTCTTTAGAGAGAAACTAGGACTCTGAGGATATGCAAAAAAATACGCTTTACTCTGAAAGAGTTTCAAAAGGGCTTTGAGCAAAAACATTATTGCAAGAATTTCCCTTCTGATTTAACAATTTCTAACATTAAATTGTATAGGTTTTCAGGTTTATGTGCTAAAACATCATTGATACTCCTTTACAGCCAAATCATATAGGTTTGCTTTTTGTTGTTACGTGGGAATTCTTGAACTAAAGCTAGTATTACATTGATGTTACATTAATTTTTTCTGTATTTCAGACACACACATAGCAGTTACAACACCATATACTTGTGGTCTTTGAGTCCAGTTGCTCTACGTGCACACTTTGCTTCTGCTGTATCGTTCTCTCTCCCACCATCAGTCAGGTATCAGGTCTCTTTTTTTATTGTATCACATATGATGGATGATAGATAGTCACATGTACAATACAGTTCCATGACATCTAATTCGAACTCCACTCTCCCTTTCATTTGAGAAAAGAAACTTATAACAATTAATTCACAGAGGTATACCACATGTAAGTACCTTGCACACCTTGGATTCATGCAAGTTCATTGTTGTAAACAGCTGAGTTAGGGACTGGCAGTCCAGGATATCTAACGCACCTCGGAAGAATTATACATCAGTGACGTCACTTCCATGCCCAAATGCAGACAGAGATGGAGAATCTAATTAAAGCCTTAGTTCCTTAATAGATCCATTTGTATGTCCCTGCAGGGGTGCTCATCTGTAGCTTAGTTCACTTTCATCTGCGCCCTAAGGTGTGTAGCTAAACATTTTTTCCCCATATGATTTTGTGGGCATATAATGAGAGAGTTGCTTATTTGATAGCAGATAGCAGTCTATAGAGCACTTCAAGTTCTTCATGCCTGAGACTATCTTACTTTTCTTTTCCATATATTAGGGTGAGGAGTGGTTCTTGATTCTTTCTCATATTTCTGCTTTTAGAAAGTCTGGTGGTAGATACAACCTCATCTGGAAATAAGACTGACCCCTATATATGCTATATCTGCTGCTAGCTAATTCTGGCATCTGAACTCAGGTAAATGACATTCATTCTGAAGAACAAGGAGGAAGAAGAGGAGGAGGAGAAAGAAAAGGAAGAGGAGGAAAAAGGAGGAGGAAGAAGAAAAGAAGATTACAAATTCTAAAAAAATAGAAAATGGATACCTATAAACTTATATTTGCCAGATTTATTTTTCATTTTTTTATTTTAAAATAAAATCTTTTATTTTAGATTTAGATTTATTTTTCCAAAAATAAAATGTTATGCATATTTCTATGCATATTACTCCTGCATCTATTTGCCTTCCTTCCCAGAGGAAACAGCTATCAAAGTTAGTGTATATCCTTTCCCTGCTATTTAAAAATCTTTTCTTACATATGTTTGCACCCATACAGAAAATGTAATATTGTTTCCTAAAACTCTACTACTTAAAAAAAACATTGGCTACTTATTTTAGCTAATATTTTGAGAAATCATTATCTTGATACTTAATGACTAAGATTACTTATTTTCATAATCATAGAGTAATACCATATTCCCTATAAAAGTCCAGGACTTTGTAGAGACACTCTGATTTTGGGATCTGAGGTATGCCTTCTATTACTATAGCCCAAGTAACATCAATCTCTTTACTTGGTTGTTCTTTTCTTTTTTTTTTTTTGTCCTTGACAATTGTCTCAAGACCTCATGACACCACAGACATTCTAAACAAAATGGAAATATCTGTTTTTATACAATATTGTTTAAGAGGGTATACAAAGTAATGCCTTATAAAATTTTAGACAAACATGTCCGTGTATTTTAACATTTTAAGAAGTAAATATTGAGATTTCTGGCTTCAATTTGGAATTAAGAAAGCTGGAAATACCACTGCTTCCACCCTTAAAACAACAATGAAACATTGGTCAAACCACAAATTCACAACTTTCCTTAAACCATCAGGAAGTTGGAATTGCAGAGAAGAAACTCACTTGAAACCCAAGGAAAGACAAGCACTTTCAAGGATATTGCTTCCTTGGAATGAGATAGCTAGCTAGCAGGAAGAAGAATTCAGCATTGTTAAAGATGTTTGAAACATTAAGAATGTTTGAAAAGACCAAGTATGAAAGAGGAAAACAATATAAAGCTCTTGGGGGGTGCAGATATAAGGGAAATTGATTCATTTGCTCTTCTCCCACAAACCTTGCAGCATGTGCACAAGCAAAATTTATCAAGACTCCTAACAAGAGGAGTTCCTCTCATGGTACAGGACTGAAGTAGGGCAAGAGGCAGTGTGGGGTAATGTCCATACTCCCACCTTCTCTACAGAACAAAAGCCTTAAATTAGGGAGAGGAGGAGAGTCAACAAACAGTTCCTTTGGACATTGCTGAAAAGCCTTTGTGTCTAGAAGAAGGCAGAAGTAAAGACCTCTACTTTGGGGGAGGGACAGGAATACTTGCTGGTCTCCGAAACCACCACTGGGAGAGAAGTAGGAACTCTGAGAAGGCCACAACATTCAAACCCAGAGATGCAGCATCTGCCTAAAATTTAGGCTTAATTAGTACAATAGAGAACCATCACATGCCTTCAAATACCCCTGCCACCCACAACATCAATGTTGAGTAAAATGTTGCCTTGTAATATTGCTGAAAGTATTATAAGAGCATAGAGAGATCGTCTCTAAGGTACAGTGCAAAAGGATGATTTGGGTTGAGGACAGAATAGATACTGAGAAAGACCTCTCTGTGAAACAGTCCCCACCCTAAACAGATGATACCACGAGAGGGTAAAAATAGCAATGACAAACCCAGGTCTGCTCACTGATTAATTGAATTAGCTCAATCTTCCTCACTAAGGGCTAAAATAGGAGAAGGTATATCAATTTTACATCATAAAAACTTCATATTAGTATCTATTGCCCTGTACAGCTTATCTGGCTTTGAATAAAAAAAAATATGAGGCACATGGAAAAGCAAGCAAGACAACACATTATCAAGAGATAAAGAACTATGACACAGATGTTCAAACTATTTGAGAGGAAATTTAAAATAATTATGACTAATATATAAAAGATTTTATGGAGAATATGGATAACATGCAAGATCAATTAGTCAGCAGAAAGATGGAAACTATAAAGAATCAAAGGTATATACCAGAAATAAAAAAACAGAGTAATATAGGTGAAGAATGCCTTCAACAGGTTCATCGGTATACTTGACATAGTGAAGGAAAGAATCAGTGAACTTGAATATAGGCCAGCAGAACCTATTCAGATTAGAAAGGAAGAAATAAAGCCATCTATATTCATAAATAACATGTTTGTTTATAAATAAAGCTCTCCACAAAGAAATCTATAAAAGAGCTTCTAGAACTAATGAGTTGGGTTAGCAGTAGCATATTGTACAAGGTCAGTATATAATAGCTTTATTTCTATATACAACCAAAAAATACCATTTATAATGTCATCAGTCATTAATAAAATATTTAGATATAAATGTAGCAAAATGTGTGCAGGATCCACATGCTAAAAACTACAAAACACCAATGAAATAAGATAAGGAATAGATATAATGTGTTTAAATAGATATAATGTGTTCATAGATTGGAAATTCAACATTATTATGATGTCAGTGAACTTCTAATAAAAACTTCATCATGATTTTGTTGTAACATCGACAGACTGATTCTAAAATTTATAAGAAGGGCAAAGGAACAATTTGATGAAGAACATACTTGAATGACTGATACTACCTAGCTTAAATACTTAAAATGCCACAGTAATCAAGATACTCTGTTGTAGGTGAAAGGATAGACTTGTAGATTAGTGAAACAGATTAGAGCTTTTAGTTTATTTTACATTTAAAAATTTTTATTTTTTATATTTATATTTAAAAATAAAAAATAAAAAAATATTTTTTATATTTATCTTTAAAAAATTTTATTATTAGGGCAACAGAAGGAGAGGGAGAAGGACACTCCTCGCTGAGCAGGGAGCCTGAAGTAGGGCTAGATACCAGGACCCTAATATCATGACCTGAGTTCAAAGCACTTAACTGACTGAGCTACCTAGGTGTCCCCAGAATACAGCTTTTAGAAATAAATTCAAATAGGGGTGCCTGAGTGGCTTAGTCAGTTAAGCGTCTGCCTTCAGGTTAGGTTATAATCCCAGGATCCTGGGACAGAGTCCAGCATCAGGCTCCCTGCTCAGCGGGGAGTCTTCTTCTCCTTTTCCCTCTGCTTGCTGCTCTCCCTGCTTGTGCTCTCTCTTTCTGTCCAATAAATAAATAAAATGTTAAGGAAAATAAATATATTCAAACAGACATAGTCACCTGAATTTTTATTCATAGATGAAAAGACATATAAATGATAAGTTTTTCTTTTCTTTTTTCAAATTGTCTTAATGGGAAAAAAAATGGACCTTACCCCATACTTGGAACTTTATAACAAGAATTAACATAGCCTAAATATAAGAAAAACAATAAAATTTCTAGAAGAAAAACAGGAGATGATATTTCTTATCCTTGTTAGGCAAAAGGAGTTATCGGATAAGATTCCAAAACCACAGTCTAAAAAAGAAAAAAACCTGATAAATTAAACTTACCATAATTTAAAAAGTTTGCTCTGTAACATACATTGTGAAAGAAAAAAAAAAGACAAGCCACAGAGTAGGAGGAAAAAGATTTACAAAACAAATATCTGCCAAAGGACAGGTGTCAGTCAACAATTAAAAATCAGAAGTCAACAATTAAAAATCAAATCTCCACTTTTCCCCAGATGGGCCCAAAATTAGAGTAGATACTCCAAGAAGGTATATGGATTGCAATAAATTATATGAAGAGATGAACAACATCTTTTATTAGGGAAATAGAAGTTAAATCCATACTGAAAAACTCCTATACCAGTATTAGAACAATAAAAACAAAAATAAAAGACAAAAAATTAACTAACAATACTGGAAGTGCTGGTAAGGATGTAGAGCATTGGAACTCTCATACTTTGCTGGTGAGAATGCAAATGGTACAACCATTTGGGAAAACAGTTTTGAAATTTCTTATATTTGTCCTATCAGCAATCCGATTCCTATATATTTGTCCAAATGAATAAAAATTTATTTTTACACTAAAATCTATACATAAGTGCTTATAGTATATTTATTAATAATACTGAAAGCTGAAAATGTTCTTCAATTGCTAAATGGGTAGACAAACAATGGAATAATACTTAGCAATGTAAAATAACAAATTATATAGACAATGACATGGCCAAATTTCAAATACATTTTGTTTGTAAAAGAAATCAGACCCAGTAGGCTAGATACCATGTGATTCCATTTGGCAAACATATAGGTCCACCGAACAGACCAGCTCAACAAAGAAGGAATTTGGGAGTGTTATGTGACTCTTCTCTATCTGGTGAATAAATGACTGTCAAAACTCATAGAACTGTATATCACAAAGAGTGACTTTTACTGGATATAAATTAAAACAAAGTTTTTGGAAGTATCTATAAAGAGTAAAGTGAATATATTATTTTATAATAAAATATGTATAAATGATTCTTCTCTAGTTAATATAATAGATGAACAAACATTTTATATTACCATTCAGTGTGGCAAATAAAACATTGCAATATGATCCTTAGCTTATATTTCTTTTTTGTCTTAAAGATGTCTAGAGCCTTTTTTTTTTTTTATACTATTAGCCTTTTGGTATTTCCATCAACTGCATACATAATATAGATTTTGTAATTGGTTCTTAAAAGCACAGATTTGTCAGCAATATAAATTAATATAACTTAAAACAGTTCTTTTATCTTAGTGGTAATTGCATGAGGTATAATTATTTAGACTATTTTATTCCATATCTTATCCAAGTCAGACTTCTGATTTTTTTAAAGATTTATTTATTTATTGGGGAGGAGGAATATGAGCAAGGGGAGGGGCAGAGAGAGGGGGAGAGAGAAGCCGACTCCCTGCTGAGTGGGAGACCTACACCCCAACACGGGGCTTGACACAGGGCTCCTTCTCATCATCCTGAGATCACTACCCGAGCCAAAACCAATAGTCAGACACTTAACCAACTGAGCTACCCAGGTGTCCCCAGACTCCCCATTTTTCTTTTTAATTGACATTCATTTAGAAAGTCAGCACATTTTCTGTGGCTACAGTTAATTACTATGTTGAGAATAGTTTTATGAATCTAATGCTAACAATCTATTGTCCTTAGATTCTAAAACAGATTTGTATTTTCTAGTATTTTATTAATTTGATTATAAGCATGATTTGAACACATAGATTGCCATTATTCTCACTGTGGGGCAAATCTGTCTAAATTTAAAATACCCTTAAGGAGTTAATGAACAGAGATTCTGTCGTTTGTAACTTGACCATTTTTATTTAAAGTCATAGCTGCATCACATGGTTGGAAATACATATGGGCTTAAGTTAGATATTGTTGGCCATCTGCATGGCTGAAATTCCCAAACCAAGAAGCAAAAACACGGTGTAGAGAAGACCGTGGGGAAGCTAGAACTGGGCAATAAAAAACATTAAATTCAAGCAGTGACAAATAAAGGATTCAAAGCCTATTCCAGATCCAAACTGGTGGGTAATACAAGAGCAGAGCTTAGGACTTCAGGCAAGCATTTGAATGAATTCATGCAGAGAAAAATGTAGTTATAGTGGGGCTTTTTCTACAAGTATTATATTCTGACTCTGTAAGCAGGCTACAGGAACTTAAAAAGGTCTTGTTCTGACTCTACTCCTTATACCCTCTGCTTATGCCACCAATTAGCGCATTCTGTGACAGTACTGATGTGACGTGACCCTACTCTAAAAAAATGAACTAAAGGCATGCATATTACTGGAAACCAGAACTGTGATGAAAATGTTCTCACAAAATAGCTCAGATGCCTCCTCTGTTGTGAGAATTGTACCCTGCTTGCTACCAAAGAGATAGCCTGTCACAGTTTCATGGTTTCTAGCCGAATATATGAGACTCCTGGGTCACACACAAAACATTTGTTACTCACAGCTCAGCAGGTAGTGTGAACTGTGTGTTTGCCATCATTTTCTCTTGTCCTCTATGTCCCCTGAGAGCAATGTGAGGTGGCCTTGAGGAAGCTGGGCACACAGTACATTTGCATCTTAGCTAAGGAACCCGGAGCTCAGAAAGCTCTTGGTCTTTGCAAGGGACTGTGGGCAAAGCTGTTCATCTTTCCTCTGTAAGGAAACATCTTTACTACATTGGACAACAAACAAATCTGCTCTCTGAACCAGGAGCCTCTTATCTCTATCTTCCAAAACTATTTGCTATGAAAACATACTTGTAAAAGTTGTCATGGTCTCTACTGACAAGTTGTGCAGGAAAGAAAGAGTCCAATTAAGAACAGATCCACAGCAAGGACAACATCTCATTATTTATCAGTAAACAATAAACTAGCATATTTCAGTTTTGGCATTGTTTCCACACTGTTTTATCCACTGCTTTGCTAGTCATCCAAGATCATTCTGCCTCCATGGATTCCCCAGCATTGGTCCACAGATCCTGGACCTCAGCTGGCATAACAGTTGAGGAAGTTACTCTTCCAACCCTCCTTTTCCCAGCCACAAGTGTGCCACTAACTCTGCGAAGTTCTCAACTAGGTTTTGAGTGCCCCTACTATATAGCTACATGTGCTACAGATAACATGTCCTCTACCCACCAAATTTCCATGGAATTACCATATCCCAGTGTACCTTCATTCACAGCAAATTTCTGTAGAGGCTGTTTTTAGGCAAATGGGCTTGAGTGATGGAATATAGAAGGGGCCCACACAGAGCTCCTGGCTGAATACAGATAGGCTCATCCTGTGACCACCTCAAAATCTCCAGAGGCCCTCACTGACCAATAGGCTACTTACAACCAGGCACAATTACCAGAAAAGGGAGAATTCCATACGTCCCCATACCTCCCCATCTTTCCCCTTTAAATACAGCCACCTTCCACTTGCTTGTGGCAGACTGCCTCTCCTCAGCTGTTGGCCGGCAGCTCCCTTGCGCTGTATTCAATATACTTCTATCTCTTTTGTCCTGCTTCTGGGGAATCCTTTCACTGCTCACACCACTGGATTGCAGCCATCATTGCCTGACATTTGGATGCCCTCACCTGATTGAGAGAGACATCACAATTTAGATTCTTGGTATTATACGTAGGTTCTAGAACTACCAGTATTGCTGTATCTCAGTAACTAAGGAAGGGAATGTCTGGATATGCAAGGAATGGCATAAAGATATATTAACCAGTGTTTGGAGGTATATCTACACAGGAACTATTTATTATAAAAATCTTCTAATGATGAACGAACGTCAAGACCAAAGATTTAGGAACCTTGAAGTCTGCCTACCCTCCTGTACTTCTATCCTGTGTCCAGCTTACCCACATTGGCAGAAGTACTCCTACTTTGAGAGAATATAATATTCTCTATTTTTTTTTCCTTTATCTGCTCTTGCCACCAGATCCAGAGAGTTGTTTCTAAATTGCAACTTGTAAACTCAGATCATGTCACTCTGTGGCTTAAAATATTTTGACATCCAGCCTCATACACCACCACTTTCCTATATGCCTCCTTTCCCCCCAAACTACTTGCAGTTCTGAAGTCAGATATTATAGGCATGTTTTAGTCTTTGTCTAGCCTAACCTGTATGCATGCTCCCACCCCTTAATCTCTTCTCACTCATTCTTCAAGTTTAGTGTAGAACAGAACATCATAAAAATACAAGCGCCCAAACAGTGATGAGTATGTCTTACTGTTAATCCCTACTGCCTAGCAAATTATAGGTGATCAGTATATATTGTTAAATGAATTGTAAGCATGTGTCTATTTATCAGTTTTCAGATGTTCAAATGAAGGCCAGTCATATTTCAGAAATATATTTCAAACCACTCCTTAAAATCAATATAGATACCTCTTTGTAAACTGCAATGTGAAATTTCAATAGGAATTTGGTTGTTTGGTTACATGAAATACTCCAGTGTATATAACTAGAGGATTATAATATATATTATATAATATATAATATGTATTCTTTACTCTTTTTTTTTTTTTTAAAGATTTTATTTATTTATTTTACAGAGAGAAACACAGCCAGAGAGGGAACACAAGCAGGGGGAGTGAGAGAGGGAGAAGCAGGCTTCCCGCCAAGCAGGGAGCCCGATGTGGGGCTTGATCCCGGATCTCCGGGATCATGACCTGAGCCGAAGGCAGTTGCTTAACCAACTGAGCCACCCAGGCACCCCTCTTTACTCTTATATAACCTGAAGAGTTAATTTCATTTCAAGGCTACCGATCTTTCTACTGATAGATGCCATGAGTGTGTCAGAACACTTTAACTGAACTTTATCAAACTGAGTGGCAGATTGGTTTATCTAAACCGAAGGGGTTTTTTTCCCCCCTCTACCTTTTAATTGTGGATCATTCTTAAGGTGTTTTATTGTAATTGTTCACAGCTTGTGCTGCTTTATTGATTAAACTGCTGTGAAGCTCTTGGTGAAAGTATGGCATAAACCATGTGATATAAGCCTTTTAAGGTTATTGTTATGCTTGTAGTCAGATGGCTGCAGAGTGATGGCTGTGATTGAAAAACAAATGAAATGTTTTTAGGAAACTGTAATCACATTAGTCTTGACATTTCACTACTTCCCCCTGGGTAACTAATACATGCTTTCCATGTCTAAGAGGAAGCTTCTGATTAAATATTATTTTTCTTTTTTTTAAGGAAATAATTCTGAGTCTATAAAGAGCTTACATGAACTTTTGTCTCCTCATATTTGAGTTCCCACTGTGCTTGACACCACACACACACACACACACACACACACACACTCATATTTTTTTTGTCTCACAATAAAGAAATATATTTAAATGCATGTATTCCAAGAGGTTTAGGTATATTTCTTTACTGTGAGACACAAAGGATATGTGCTTTTGAGTAATTAGATTTTCTTAAGAAACACATAGAGAACTAAAATTGCCTCAGAACATATTTCTCATTGGTGATTTAAAATTACCAACTTTGGGGCACCTGGGTGGCTCAGTCGTTTGTGTCCGACTTTTGATTTTTGGCTCAGGTCACAATGTCAGGGTGGTGAGATCAATCCTTGTGTAAGTCTCTGTGCTGGGTGTGGAGGCTGGTTGGGATTCTCTCTTTCTCTCCTTCTGCCTCTCCCTCAAACACCCCCTCCCACCACTGGCCCTGCTCTAAATAAATAAATAAATACTAAAATTATAAACTTCACTGAGTGTGAACAAAAAGCCAACAGATGGACTGTGGGTTTCTTAGGTGTCACAGGACTGTTCAGGTATTCTACACTTACTAAGCCAGAACAGCAAAACCTTAAGCTGGTTTGAGAGTCATTTTGCTGGGATCTGAATCTAAACTTTATCACTTACTGACTTTGTGCTCTTGGCAAATTATTTAACATTTTCTGTCTCTATTTCATTACCTGTAAGAGGAGGATAATAATAGCACCTAATCAGTATGATTATTGTATTTAATAAACAACTTCAAGTATTTAGAGTACTTCAATGGCTCAGTAAATATTTTATTTTCCACATTTCCTCTCTTCATTCAACTAAACGTATCATGAATAGATAGAAACACCTATCTATAAGAGGCACTATGAGACACAGGAAAAAAAGAGAGAATCTCCATCCATTAGGGTATTCAGGTACCCACTGGATATATAATACTGTCCTGAACACAAACTTGGTAGAATTAAAATATTAGCACATTTCCATTGGAGTTTCAGGAAAATGGGACTAGAAACATTACTAAGTCAATAGATGGTAACTGTGTTGCATATCAATAATGTTTATGTTTAAAGAAGCATTTATACTGAGTCACTAATGCTGATAAATAAATTCAGGCTCTGGCTAGTCAGTATTTTCTTCAGAATTGATGTTACTATTTGCTTTGTGTTCAGAGATTATGTGTAAGTGATACTGAATTACTCTTTGCAGCTCATTACATGTGCAAGTACAAACACATAGTCAACTACAAAAGAAATATTTAATATTCTCTGCTAGGCAAAGTCTCAGGATATACCCATTATGGATGAATCTGACCAGCATTAATTATATGGGCATTGTAACATCAATATTCAATTTGCCAATATTAGGACGCTTCTCAGAAGTAAAATAGCCATGATTTATCTCTTTAAATTAAAAAGGTTGAATGGTATTAGCTCATATACATAATTCATTTTAATTAAATGCATATTCTTGAATAGCTTCTTAATGGCTATCCAATGCCTCATTAATCTTAAATGTAACAACTTGAGATCCTTTGGGAAGTCATGTGACAACTCAAAATTCACAAACATAATGTGTAATGCCCAATTAGAAAATCTGTGAGACAATCTATGCAGGTTGAATATATAGCAGCCCTGAAATTCACTTTTGCTATTGTCAGCTCAGGCAAATACTAAAGAGATAAAAGACATGGATTCAAAAGAGCTGGATATTCTACCATTACCACTCTCAAAATTTTGTGTCAAATAACACTGGGATACTCTTGATATTTTAATTTCTCTTCCGTGAGGGGAGTTTATGAGGGAGTTTAATATATACTAGGCTAACCAAATCAAATCAGGTCACTTCTGTGAAATAGGAATTCCTGTACACATTTGATTACAAGTTTCCATAAACAGAAATTTTGGTCTTTTTTTTTTTAATTTCTGAGCTATCAGAATGTAACACGTCCCCTACGTATAGGGATTCAGTAAAAATTTCATGACTGTTGAATGATATTTGAATACTTTAGAGTGCACTGTGATGGCCAGAGAATTGGATATGTCAGCATTGACCTACCTGATTTGGCATCCTTTTTTTTTTTTTTTTTTTTTTTTTTTTTTTTTTTTTTTTTTTTTTTTTTTTTTTTTTTTTTTACAACTTTTGATACAGTAGTGTTCCAATGGAGGTAATATGAGCAACATTCCTCCAGTCCATAGTTATGTCTTCCACCACAATCTCTGGTAGAATCCATGCCAATTATAAGACATCAAACAAAAGAATATGATGGAGAAGTGTACAAATCCACCACCATTACTAAGGAAGAACAACTGTGACCGCCAAAAACAAACAAAACAGAATTCTTGTAAGAACTCTTAAACATAGATGAATTAATCATTGAATGTCTGAGACATTACCTTACATATTCTTTTCTTTAATTTTTTATAGTGCCTGTAAGATATATAAACACAATCTACAGCCTCTCATTATTTTGGCAGTTTCTTTTTATAATCTAGTTCCTTTACAAAGAAGACACTTGTGAAAGAAGCAAAATAAGTCTCTGAAGTTTCTTGGTCCATCAGTTAATATGAGGGAAAGTAGAAAAGTGAACTAGGATGCACAAATAGAACATTTCCAGAAAGCTACAGAGGATCCGAACACAACCAGCCACAAACACA
This sequence comes from Spilogale gracilis, assembly GCA_004023965.1. Lineage (NCBI taxonomy): Eukaryota > Metazoa > Chordata > Mammalia > Carnivora > Mephitidae > Spilogale > Spilogale gracilis. The sequence goes on from PITA01013968.1 coordinate 54,333, forward strand.
TTATTATTATTTTTTTTTCGCAGTGAAACATGTTTTTGTTTGTTGTGTACAAGCAGAGCTTAACTGTGTGAATTACTTTTTTTTCTTTTTTTTTTATTGTTACTAAAAATTTTATTTTTTTCCAGTGTTTCAAGATTCATTCCCCATTCCCCACACCCAGTGCTCCACGCTTTAGGCGTCCCCAGTACCCACCAGCAGGCTCTCTCATCCCTCCACCCCCCTCCCTCCAAGTCCCTCAGTTTGTTTCTGTGTCCAAAGTTTCTGTTGTTTCATTTCCCTCCCTAGATTACCCTAGTTCCCATTTGCTTTCCTTCTGCCACTGTCCTCCAGTTTGCCCCTCATGCACTGCAAGTAAATGAAACCATGCGATACTTGACTTTCTCCTCTTGGCTTATTTCACTCAGCATAATCTCTTCCAGTCCAGTCCATGTTGCTACAAAAGTTGGATATTCATCCTTTCTGATGGAGGCATAGTATTCCATTGTATATATGTACCACATCTTCTTTATCCATTCGTCTGTTGATGGGCACCTTGGCTCTTTCCACAGTTTGGCGATTGTGGCCACTGCTGCGATGAACATTGGGGTGCATATGGCCCTTCTTTTCACTACATCCGTATCTTTGGGGTAAATGCCCAGTAGTGCAATTGCAGGGGCATAGGGTAGCTCTATCTTTAATTTTTTAAGGAATCTCCACACTGTTTTCCAAAGCGACTGCACCAGTTTACATTCCCACTAACAGTGTAAGAGGGTTCCCCTTTCTCCGCAGCCTCTCCAACACTTGTTGTTTTCTGTCTTATTAATTTTGGCCATTCTGACTGGTGTAAGGTGGTATCTTAGAGTGGTTTTGATTTGAATTTCCCTGATAGCTAGTGACGCTGAACATTTTTTCATGTGTCTGTTGGCCGTTTGTATATCTTCTACGGAGAAGTGCCTCTTCATGTCTCTTGCCCATTTTTTGATGTGTTCATCTTCTTTTTGGGTGTTGAGTT
>PITA01013969.1:0-55402 GCA_004023965.1 Spilogale gracilis
GGTTTCACCATTGATTCTTACTTTTTAAGTGCAACTGAATAAAGAATTCTGAACCTCAAATCCTAGATAGTAACTATATTTCTTGGTCCTGAAACAATTTCTCCCTCTTTTTCTCCGACCATCCCACTTAGTTCTGGTCATTCTGCATAACATTTAATGATAATAATTATCAACTGTGAAGTGTGACATTTTGCTGTAGTTAAAATAGACAATAGATGATTGATAGATAGAGAACTGTAAGACTTTGAAATATATTAAAAAAACTCCTAGAATTCAAAAGTCATCACAAGTCTTCCGTGCTCCCCCCTCTCCCTCCATTCTTTCCCTTTCTTCCTCCTCTTCTTTCCTTCTGTAAGTAGTTATTGAACACCTACCATGGGGATATACACATGAATAAGGCAAAGTACCATTTTTCCAGAGGTTCAGGATCTTGCCCTCAATGTATATTTAATTCCTCAGTTCACCTGTGGGGAGGTTGTGAAGCTTCTGGATTTTAATCATTTTATAGAATACCTCTTTCCAAAGCCTTTTCAACAATAGTTGAAAAACAATAATTGAAAAACTATAAGTGTCCATATGAGACAAGATGAATATGAGTATTCAAAAGCTAATAGAGAATGAATAAGTCATGGGAATGAAAGGCACAGCATAAGGAAGACAGTCAATGATATCGTGATAGTGCTGTATGGTGACAGATGGTAGCTACACTTGTGATAAGCATAACATAATGTATAAACTTGCAGAATCACTATATGGTACATCGGAAACTAACATAACTTTGTGTCTCAACTATACTGAAAAAAAGTAAAAAAAAAGTATGTGTTCGGGTAGATATGCATATATATATACCCATAGGAGTGTGTAAAATATTTTTATTTCGTTTGATATTACATTGTAAATAGAAAGAGTCCATGTAAATAATCAACCCAGTGGAAAGAGTGGTATCCTAGGTCCTTGGATCGCATGGGTAACGAAGTGTTAGCTGAGACGCCTTGAGCTACTGCCAGTGCTGCTGGGGAAAGTTTTGGACCATCTTCGTTACACTTCGCTGAGTGCAATTTTTCTTAGCTTAGCTGTAAAACAGGTCTTCAGTCAAGCGTAATTCCTTCTACTTGCCCATTTTAGGTTATGTGAGATTAGTCGGCAAGAAAGACATCATCTAAATATTTTTTAAAATCATGGAGAAAGTTATAAGAAGAAAGCGACGGGAATAGTATTTGGACATTCTGTTGGGCAAAACTTTTGACCTAGTATGTACACTTCTGAACACATAAATGTATCTGTCAAGGTTGGACCAGAGAAGGAGAATCAGTAGGATATAGATATTAACAGAGGTATTGCAAGGAATTGGCCTGTGGGTTGTGGAGTTTGTGTAGGCAAGTCTGAATTCTGTGGGGTGAACCATCAAGAAGTATAAGCTGGAACTTTTGGACATGGTATGAGCAGAAGGTGTAGTCCATAGGAGGAATTTCTTCTCCCAGGAAAGCCTCAGTTTTGCTTTTCAGGCCTTTCAACTGATTGCGTGAGGTTATCCAGAGTATCTAGGATAATTTCCTTACTTAAAATCAATTGATTATGACTTTAATCACATCTACAAAGTGCCTTCAGAGCAACACCTAGATTAGTATCTGATTGAGTAATGGGACTGTGGGTAGCCAGGTTGATGTATCAAAAAACCATCACTTTGGGGTGACTGGGTGGCTCAGTCAGTAATGTACCTAACTTTTGGTTTGGGCTCAGGTCATGATCTCAAGGCCCTGGGATCTCAAGCCTCTTGTGGGGCTCCACGCTCAGGGGGAGGAGGCTCCTTGTTCCTTTCCCTCTGCCCCTCCACTCCAGACTCCCTCATAAATAAATAAAAATTTTTTAAAAAATCACACTGATCTAGAAAAAGTATCCTAAATACAGAAAAAGCTTCATGTGCAAATCTTTTCACTTTCACTAAAAAACCTGTAAACATGTATAATATTGAGTAATACATAACTGATTAAGTTATCCATTTGTATGATGGATATTATGTTATTAAAACAAAGTTTTAAAATTATATAGAGGGGTTTGGGGCACCTGGGTGGCTCAATCGGTTAAGTGACTGCCTTCGGCTCAGGTCATGATCCTGGAGACCCGGGATCAAGTCCCACATCGGGCTCTCTGCTTGGCGGAAAGCCTGCTTCTCCCTCTCTCACTCCCCTCTCTCGCTTGTGTTTCCTCTCTGGCTCTGTTTCTCTCTGTCAAATAAATAAATAAAATCTTCAAAAAAATTATATAGAGGGGTTTCACAATGATAATATTAACTGAAAAATCAGGAGATAGAATGTGTGATTATAACTTTTTAATCACTTGAATGTAAAATATGAATATTCAGCAAAATTTTAGAAAGATATCTTAGGGTGGTATTGCTAGTACTGATTTCTTTTCTTTCTACAAATTGCATCATGTATTACTTTTATAATGGGAAAAATTAACATTCTAAAAATGATTGTTCTGAGTTTTTAAACTATAGTGCTGGATACTTTATTTTTATCAAGTCAATTGCTTGTCTAATTTTTTGTGAATTTGTTATTAATGACATTTAAATTTTTATGCCATGGTCATTTTCTTTTTCTTTTTCTTTTTAAGATTTTATTTATTTGACAGAGAGAAACACAGCCATAGAGGGAACACAAGCAGGGGGAGTGAGAGAGGGAGAAGCAGGCTTCCCGCCGAGCAGGGAGCCCGATGTGGGACTCGATCCCAGGTCTCTGGGATCATGACCTGAGCCGAAGGCGGTCGCTTAACCAACTGAGCCACCCAGGTGCCCAAAAGTGATTGTATTTCTATGTTATGGGTTAGTCCTTCTCTTCATTTCGCTCAAGGTGAAGAAGATTAAGAATATTAAAAAATTCTTTGAAGCAGATTATTATTGCAGATATGTTCACATAGAAATGTTGTATGTATCCACTTTGGTTATTTTGTATTTAATTTTAAGTGAAAAATGCACAGTATAAAACTGTATCCTCTGCATGATTCCAATTATGTATAAAGTGTATGTGTATCTTAGTGTGTTTGTGCATGCGTATATAGGTCTGTGTATAATACAATAAATTATTAACAGTGATTATGTTAGGGTGGTAAAATTACTGTTATATATTCTTTCTATATTTTCCAAACAGTGCAATGCATTAGTGTTATAATCATAGAAGCTTTCTTTAAAAATAGTCTTTAAAAATTCAGGGAACTTTTCAAAATGTGCACATAACTTTTTTGGTATGCACCTGGTATGTAAAAAAAATAATCTATAATGTATTATGTAAAAAAAAAATGAGATTTCTCCTACAACTTTCTGTCCAGTGAGGAGCAAGCAGCCCCTTTAAGGGGAAAAGGCAGCAGGACTCCAGGCAGGTAGTGTGGTGATGGGCTTCCACATCTCAAGACTCAGCTCACAGTTTTCTCCTCTCTACTTCATAACAGGACCTCCAGAGTTGAGATTTTTTTTTTTTTTAAGATTTTATTTATTTATTTGACAGAGAGAAACACAGTGAGAGAGGGAACACAAGCAAGAGGAGTGAGAGAGGGAGAAACAGGCTTCCCGCCAAGCGCTTAACCAACTGAGCCACCCAGGTGCCCCAGAGTTGAGAGTTTTCACAAAGTTGGCTGAGTAAATTACAGCTTAGCCTCAAACATCCACTCCTGCCAGTCTTTCTACAACCAGTCAAACATATGCTTGAGTTAAAACTTCACCATCTCACTAAAGCTAGGGAAAAAAAAAGGAAAAAAAGTTTTTGTCAGTTGAAGTAATCAAGGCTGCTAATAGATTATATACATATTTTTTAGAAAAGAAATAACAGATTATTCTTAATCTTTGAACCACTCTTTATGCATTTTTATTGCTTTGTTTTCTTCCTCCTTCCTTTCTTTTCCATTCATTCATTCAACTGTCAAATGTTTACTAAGTTCTTAGTATATGCCAGGCATACTTCTAGACTCTGGGGATCCAGGTAGGAACAGGAACAAAATCTTTTCCATTATGAAACATACTTTATAGTGAAGGCCATCAATAACAATACACATGTAAGTAATATATGGGGCAATAAATGTTGAGGATATAGGGATAGAGACCAGTAACATGGAGGGCTGTGGTCAGGGAAACCCTTTCTGATGGGAGACTTACATGAAATGAGGGAGCAGGCAAGACCTGTGAACATCTAGGGGTAGGATATTCCAGGAAGAGAACATAGCAAGTAAAATACTCTGAGTTGGGATTATGCATTACCCATTATTCAGTGGGATAACAAGGAGGCTACTGAGGCTGGGGAGGGCTGGGGAGAGAGAGTGTTGCAGGAAATGAGCTCAGAGAGGTGAGGATAGGGGAGAGATCATTAAGTTTGAATGTGCATGTTTTGTACCTCATTGGGTTAGATGGAAGTTGAGAGCTCCATTGTCAGTTATGGTGACTGGCATTTAAGCACGATGATACTATTTCTCTGCGAACAGTTTGCAAGTAAACAACATACATATTTTTTTAAAGCTAACACATTATGATTAAATTGTAAGTGTAGGAGCAGATTTTTATGCTTGCATGGGGTTTTAAATGTAAGATATTTGAATTAAAATCAAATTAGAAGAAACTGTAGTAATCATCAGGTAACATTCTCTTTCACAGATGAGTCAATTGTAATTTAGAAGGATAATTGTAATAATACAATCATAGCATGGATCCCCATGACAACCCTGTTGGGTAGGCATTATTACCTTCTTTTAAAGATAAGGCACCCAGGCTGAGAGATGTAAAGTAACTTAAACAAGACCAGAGTCCTGATAAACAGCAGACACATGATTTAAAGACAGAGTCAATCCTCCTCTCCACTGGCAGTGACATTGCTCTAAATAGAGGTTTTCTGACAATTAATGTTTTTTTGTTTCGATACTAAAAAATTCCAGTATCCAGGCTCCTTGACTGTGGGGACAAGGTCTTCTATTTTTCTTTTGCTTATTTCCAAAGCCTGACTATTATACTCTACTGCTTCTTGATAATGTCTTCCAAGTGACAGTTGGAACACTTGGGTCTCAAACCACAAACCAAAGCTGTTATATTCCTAGTTTGGTGTTCTTTACAGGATGCCACTCCACTCTTTGACCTCTGCACCCCCCCCGCACCCCCCAACCCCCTCACCCCCCCACCCCACCCCCACTCCCAAACTCTTCCAGCCAGCAAGTGCCTGACCACTCAGAGGAGTGACGGGATGTTGAAGCCTTTCCCTCTTAGTTGCTGCCACAGTCCTGCCTTCTAATCATCAGTTCCTCTGCCAGAACCAACCATGAGTGATTATTTGAATTTTGGTCTAGGTCAGCTTCACCTTTTTCACTTGCCCTAAATTATTTTGGATGTTGGTCTAGGAATGTTTCCAAATTAAGCTACACAGAGATTAGGGAAAATAATTCTATCAGTAAAAAAAATTTTTTTTTCTGAAGAGTTATTAACTAGGGGAGAAACTGGAGGAAAGACAGAGCACATTTAATGGAGCAGATCATACTGTTCTGCCAGGAATTTTTCCTTGTTTTTAATTCTTTTCTTTTCTCCAGAGACAACATTTTAAAGAACATTTAGAAGGAAGACATAAAAGGCTAACATCTTTGGAGAAGAGAAATATGTGTTATCTGAGCAGAATAACCTGGACCATCATTTGCAAATGACATAATAATCATCAGAAATGCTGAAACCAAAGAATAGCAGGTTTTAACCTTCCAAAGTTTTCTTTGAGCTTTGCTGTGTCTTTGTTTTGTTTTCCTTGTGGGAGAAGACCATCTTGCGCACATTCCAAAGGATTCAGGATAGTTGGCTTGTTCTTTCTCTGTCCACACCTGGCTAAATACTCTTTGGCACTATACAGCTTGGGTAATACTTGGATTTATTGACCAACAGGGTGGGGGTGACTATTTTGAAAGAATACATTCAATCATTTTCCAGAAAGTCAAATGAACAAGAAAATTCCAAAAAGTTAGGAATCTTGAAAATTAGAAAATTGACTTAGCAATACCACACCTACACAGGAAGTAATGGAACAAGTAAACAAAGTTGTAAATGTGAAGCTGTTTATTGAAGAGTTGTCTCTAATCACAAAAAATAAGAAACAGCTTGAATATACATAGAAACATTTAGGGGAATTAAAAATGTTTTTTAAAATAAATTATGGGAGTGATGTCAGCATCATGGTGGAATAAGATGGTTCAACATATGCAAATCAATAAATGTGGTACACCACAGTCACAGAGTGAAAGATAAAAATCATATGATCAAGAAATCTTCAAATTAAAAAAATATAATTATCTTCAATAGATACAGAAAAAGCATTTGACACAATATAACATACTTTTGTGATAAAAATTCTCAACAACCTTCAACATATTAAAGACCATATGTGACAATCTCATAACTAACACCATAGTTTATGGTAAAAGATTGAAAGCTTCTCCTCTAAGATCAGGAAGAAAACAAGGGCACTCATTCTCACTACCCCTCTTAATATAGCACTAGAAGTTCTAGCAAGAGTAATTAGTCAAGAAAAAAAGGCATATGAATTAGAAAGGAAGAAGTAAAATTGTATTCTTTTCTGATGATATGAACTTGTATTTAGAAAATCCTAAAGACTCCACCAAAAAACTGTTAGAACTAATCAACAATTTCAGTAAAGTTGCAGGATACATATCACAGAAGTCAGTTGCATTTCTAGACACTAACAATGAAATATCTGAAAAATAAACAAAAAACCAGTCCCAGTCACAATAGTATCAAAACCAATAAAATACTTAGGAATAAATTTAACTAAGGAAGTGAAAGATATGTACATGGAAAATTTATAAGATATTGATGAAAGAAATTAAGACACAACAATAATTTGTTATTTGCATCTTCTTATATATTTTGTGTTCATAAATTAGGAGAATTTATATTGTTAAAATGTTCATATGGCCCAGAGACATTTATCTAGTCAATACAATCCCTGTTAAAAGCCCAGTGGCATTTTTCATGGAAATAGATAAATCAATCCTAAAATTTGTATGGAGCCACAAAAGACCCTGTATAGCCAAAACAATTCCAAGGAAGAAAAAGCTGGAGGCATCACGTTTGTGATTTCAAACCATAATGTAAAGCTATAGAAATAAAATCAGTATGGTACTCCCATAAAACAGACAGACCAATGGGACATAATTAAAAGCCCAGAAATAAACCCTAACATATATGGTTAACTGTATTTGACAAGGAAACCAAGATACTTGATGGATAAAGGATAATTCCTTCAACAAATGGTATTGAGAAAACTGGAAAACCCATGGAAGAGTGTAAAAAAACCATTTACAAAAATTAACCCTAATTAGATTAAAGACTAAATCAGAAACCATAAAACTCCTAGAAAAAAATGTGGGGGAAAAACTCTTTGACATTGGTCTTGGAAATGTTATGTGAGAGGTGATGGAAGTGTTAGCTAACACTACAAAGGTAATTCTTTTCCAATATAGAAATGTATCAAATCAACACATTGTATAACTTAAACTTACACGATATATCAGTTATATCTCAATACAGTTAATTTGGGTATATATTTCTTTGGATGGAAAATTTCACGGTTTATTATTAAATGGCAAAGCAGATTTTATTTTGTTTTTAATTCTTTTTTCCCCTCAAGTTTTTATTTAAATTTCAGTTAGTTAACATACAGTGTAATATTAGTGTCAGGAGTAGAATTTAGTGATTCATCACTTACATACAACACCCAATGTTCATCACAATAAGTGCCCTCCTTAATACTCATTGCCCATTTAACCCATTCTACCATCCACCTCCCTTTCTGTGGCTCTCAGCTTCTTCTTGATAGTTAGTAGTCTATTTTTTCGTTTGTCACTCTTTTATTTTTTAAAACCCCTATGTTCATCTGTTTTGTTTCTTAAATCCCACATATGAATGAAGTCATATTGTATCTGTCTTTCTCTGACTGACTTATTTTGCTTAACATAGTATCTAACTCTATCCATTTCATTGCAAATGGCAGATTTAATTCTTTTTTATGGCTGAGTAATATTCTATCCACCCATCAGTTGAAGGACATTTCCATAATTTGACCATTGTGGTTAATGCTACTATGAGCATTGGGGTGCATATTTATCTTTGAGTTGGTGTTTTTACCTAGTTGTGCAATTGCTGGATCATTGGGTAATTTCATTTTTAAGGAAGAATGTTCCTTTTGAGGAATATCCATACTGTTTTCCCAAATTTGCATCCCTCCCAACAATGTAAGAATGTTTCCCTTTTTCCGGATCCTCTTCAAAACCTGTTATCTGTGTTAATTTTAGCCATTCTGAGAGACGTGAGGTGGTATTTCATTGTAGTTTTGATTTGTATTTCCCTGATGATGAGTGAAGCTGAGCATCTTACTATGTGTCTGTTAGGCAGCAGATTTTATGTATATTATATATTTACATATGAAGTAATTGGGTAATAAGGGTATACTTTTTCATTCTGAGTATCTATGTTTTTACCCCCCCCCTTTTTTTTTTACCAAAAACTTAGATTAAGAAAAGCATAGTCAGCATGAAGGTAAATATTTAAAACCATCTCCCATAAGATTTTTAAATCTCTTTTATACAAATAAAACACATCTATATATGCATGTATTTGTGGAAATAAAATACTGGTTTTGAGAAAAAGTCTCATTATTTAAATTAGGGTAGAGGCTTTGAAGTGTAAAAGTCAAATCATGTCATTTCTCTGCACAAAGCCTTCTGAAGCCTTCACATGTTACTTCAAGTAAAAGTCACATGTCTTTAAAATGGCTCAAAAGTCCAACTTGAGCCCATCCTTCATTGTTTGTCTGACTGCATTTCCGAGTACTATTTCCCAGCTCACTCGGCTCCAATCACACTGTCCTTGTTGTTCCTAGAACTCTCCAGCCTCATTCTTTCCTTAGGGTGTTTGCACCTGCTGATTCCTTTGTCTGGAATGTTGTTGCCCTAGATTCTGCATGGTTAACATCATCTCTTTCACATCTTTGCTCAAATAGCTTCTTGCAGATTGAGCACTATATTTAAAATTGCATCTTGCCTCATTCTTCCCAGCATTCTTAAGCCCCCTTGCTCTGGTCTAGTTTTTTCTATTAAACTTAATGCTATTTAAGTGGTGGGTGCAGTGGTGGTCATCATTATTTAAAGCATTCCAAACTCTATGTATTGTTTAGTTGACAATACATATTGATTAATTTCAGGTCTTGTGAGATTAAATACTTATCTAAGTTCCTGGGACTACAGAAGAAAAATAGAAATAGAGTATACATATTCCCAGCTATTAGAGAGAAATAAAAGAAAGAAGAGGGGAAAAAATAATCCAGAAAAGACAAGGATAAAAAAGAAGAAATATAGAAAAGGCAGGATAAAATGAAGGTACAAAATGAAAAATAAAATCCAAATATATATCTTTTCCATAAATATGTGTGTTTGCAGTAAGAATAAATTAGCTAAATTCTGCAGGTAAAAGCAAATGTCAGCCTGGATAACACACACATGCACACACACACAGACTGAGGGTGCAAAGATACCAAAAGACTGAAAGCAAAAGAGTATGAGAAAATAAGCAAATATGCAAATATGCATGAAATGAAAGCTGGTGTAGCCATATTAATACTGAACAGAATAAGCTTTAAGACTGAACAGTGGAAAAGAAGACAGGCACATAATTAAAAGTTTTAATTTATCATTCCATGCTTAATTGTACTTAATAAAATAACTTTAATTATATAAAGCAAAAGTTAGCAGAATTACAATGAAAAACTGATATATTTACCATGTATCCACTTTATCAGATTAGTAAATGTAACCTATCACCATGGGAAATTTTAATAACAATCTCAGTAATTTATAGACTAAACCAACAAAAAAATTCCGTGACGATATGAAAGATTGAGATAATACAATTAACAAGTCAAATCCAAAGGACATATATAGAAAATGAAACCCTACATTTAGTGTATATACACTTAGCCTATGGGTCATTTATAAAAACTGATTATATTCTGGGGCATTGAGTAAGAATTCAAGGAATCAGTATCATATAGATTATGTTTTTTGATTTCAAAGCAATTGTTCGAAATCAATAAGAATAAAACAATAAGATATCAAAATCAATACCTTATATTAGGAAACTAAAAAAACTTTCTATAGTTCAGTGGTCAAAGAAAAAGTCTTGTTAGGAATGAGAAAAAATTGTTCTGAAATAAGAAAGAACTTGCAGAAAACGTATAACCTTAGATCCTTGTATTATAAATGAAGAAATTTAAAAATTATTAACCTAATCAAGTTACTTTAGAAATTAGTAAAAACACAGGGTAATAAACAGAAATAAAGTTAAAGGAAGGAAGTAATAAATATGAGATAAATTAATAAAATTAAAAATAAGATATAATAAAGATAATCAAGATGTCTGAAGTTGACTCTTTGAAATACTAGTAAAATTATCAAGTACACAAGATTTGTATCAAAAAGCGAAAGGTCACAAGCAAAATAAAAAATGAAAAAGGACTAAGGAACAGACAGATCAGAGATTAAAAAGATATGAGAAAATTATAACTTTATGCAATAAATTTAAAAACAAAGTGGACAAAGTTCTAGGAATTGAAAAGGTTTAGGAAAATGTTTACCCTTAATTGATTTAAAAAGATTTAAAAAACCTGGATCATCTTATAACCATTGAAAAAGTTGAATTGGTAGTTATATATCTTTCCATTTATAAAGGCTAAGGCCAGAGTTTTTCTGTTGTTATTTAGCAAAAACTCAAAGAAGACATAATTTCTTTTTCTCTCTTTTTTTAAAAAGACTTTCTTTCTTTATTTGACAGAGATCACAAGTAGGCAGAGAGGCAGGCAGAGAGAGAGAGGGAGAAGCAAGCTCCCTGCTGAGCAGAGAGCCTGATGTGGGCCTTGATCCCAGGACCCTGAGAATCATGACCTGAGCCGAAGGCAGAGGCTTAACCCGCTGACCCCCCCCCCCCCAGGCGCCCAAGGAAGACATAATTTTAATCTTGGATAGAACTAGAGGGTGTTGTTAAGGGAAAGAAGCCAATCAGAGAAAGACAATTATCATATGATCTTGCTGATATGTGGAATTTAAGAAACAAAACAGAGGATCATAGGGGAAGAGAGGAAAAAAGTAAGATAAAATCAGAGAGGGAAACAAACCATAAGAGATTCTTAAGCATAGGAAACAAACTGAGGGTTGCTGCAGGGATGGGGGGATAGGGTAACTGGATGATGGACATTAAGGAGAGCATGTGATGTAATGAGCACTGGGTATTATAGACAATTAATGAATCATACCTCTGAAACCAATATATTATATGTTAATTTAAATAGAAATTTAAATAAAAATTTAAATAAAAAATTAAAAATGCTAATACTAATTGATTTTATAGGGATGGTAAAATCTTGATTTATAAACCAAAGAGTGGAGGAAAGAAAATTGCAGACTAATCTTATTAATAAAAATGGACATAAAAATTCTAGTTAGAGTCTTATGAACTCAGTAGTGTATGAAATAGTCTAATACATAGACTCAGTGTTATATTTAAATATCTTTCACCACATTAGAGATTAAAATATTAATCCATAAAGGAAAAGATTGATCAATATGCTTGTATCAAAATTAAGATCTGTTTATCAATATAAAAAATTCTTTAAATAACGTGAACACAGGGCGCCTGGGTGGCTCAGTGGGTTAAAGCCTCTGCCTTCGGCTCAGGTCATATCTCAGGATCCTGGGATCCAGGCCCAAGTTCTCTGCTCGGCAGGGAGCCTGCTTCCTCCTCTCTCTCTCTGCCTGCTTCTGTGCCTACTTGTGATCTCTCTCTCTCTGTCAAATAAATAAATAAAATCTTAAAAAAAATAAAGTGAAACAAAAGATTAACTTGAGAGAAGAATTTACAATATATATGAGTGACAGAGAAATGTTGCCTAAAATGTACAAATTCCTCTTAAAGTATCAATAATAAAAAATTAAGCAGCTTGACAGAAAAATGGGCCAGGATATGACCAGCCATTGCTCAGAGGAAGAAACAAAAAAACAACAACAACAAATAATTATGAAAAAATGCTCAAATCCATTAGTAATTAGGGAGATGCAAATTAGAACAACAATGAGATAAATATAGTATTGTTTTATATCCATTTATATCCATATTTCCACTATATTCCACATGAATGATGATTGCAAGACTTGTGAACAGTGTAGAAGAGTACAGGGAGTACGGGGAGAGTACGGGGAGAAGAGTACACGGAGTTCAACATCTCAGCTGAGATCAGGTTCTTAAGCTAGTGGTTGATCCTAACATAGATCCTCTTGTATGTAAAATAGAGTTAATAAAATAGAAAAAGAAGTGTAAAAAAACTGTGGGGAGAGAATATGTTCTTGTTCCAGTTCAACCTCTAATAGAAAACTATGTCATCTTTGGCAAGTCCCTTCGTCTCACTGAGTCTCATTTTTCTCATTTTAATAAATGGTTCTAAGAAATCCAGTCCTACCTATTTTATAGGATTGTGTGAGGATCAAGTGTACTTGAAAACACTTAATATGTTATTAATGAAATGAAGTATTCATATGAAATACAGTTTTTCTCTATATGAACTCAAAGGTTTATCTGTCCAAATAATATTCAAAATCCACATGATGAAAGGTGAGAATATTCAATTTAATCACGCAGCTCTTCTTCTGCCAGTTGAAATGTTCTGCACAGTTATTAGCCAAAGTCTGTCTAAACTGTAACAGCCGTGGAGTTGGCCTTGGAGGGAATCCTGGCCTTGGAATGAGAAAACTGGGTTTTGAACCCTGGCTTTGTCATTTCCTAACTCTGAGATGTTGCCAGTTCACTTCCCACGTCTGCCCCTAGGTTTCTTTGTCCGTAAAATAGTTTTATTGGCATTGTTCTAGAGAGGGAATTGCAGTATTTTCTTGAGAGACAGTGGGACTCTCCTTCATTCTCTGAGTCCACGGGGGCTGCTCGGGCAGTAGCGGCGGGGTCTCCTTTCCTTGCCCAGGCCATTCATGCCAGTGCTGGCTTTTCGTCATGGTGGGCAACACACCCAGCCTGATTCTTCTCTTCTGTGTTGGTTTCTTCTATGAATCAGCTACAGTCCATCAACTGGCAATGACCTATTCTTTTTTTTTTTTTTTTTTAAGATTTTATTTATTTATTTGATACAGAGAGAGAGATCACAAGTAGGCAGAGAGGCAAGCAGAGAGAGAGGAGGGAACAGGCTCCCTGATGAGCAGAGAGCCCGATGTGGGGCTCGATCCCAGGACCCTGGGATCATGACCTGAGCTGAAGGCAGAGGCCTTAACCCTCTGAGCCACCCAGGCACCCGGCAATGACCTATTCTGACTTAATTTTCTACTTCGCTTGTGAATCAATACGTGCTTCTCTTAGGAGAAGCTGCCACTTTCCTTGAGTGCCTGGATCCAGGTGTGCCTGATGCTTATGTTGGACTTCCAGTTGATGAGGGGCCATAAAATTAAAATTTCCATGCAGTCTTTATCACTGAGTAAAACACATGCCAAATTCTAATCATTTTTTAAGATCTGAATCTTTAGTTCTGCCAGCTAGCATTTACTTTTGTTTCTGGATGTCTGCTGTATACTGCTGGTGGAATATTCCCATCATCTCTGTAGTAAAACATACCTGCAAGTAAACTCTTTATCATAACCTATCGGGATGTAAGCACCCTGAGGGCAGGCACCTTGTCTTGCTCACTGTTATATCCCAGTGACTAAAACAGTGCCTGGCACATAATAGGTCAAAAAATGTTGTGAAAGTAATTAAGTCCAGACTCCTCAAAAACTTCAGATTATGATATATTTCCAGTTATCCTTAAGGAGTGCTTTTCTTCACTGTGGTGAAAAAAAATGAAATGTGGTGGTTTGGGAAGTGAATTTATCAGAACCAGGGAGCTTTGTCAGTTGAGAACTACTGATACTAGAATTACAAATAACATTTTTAAAAAATTGAGCTTTGCATGAAAAAACCTCAAATTCACATTACACCATTTTAGAAAGTGAAGACTCACAAAAATCCTAGTTTTACAGCTTTGGAAATGTTCCACTTGTGTTTTGTCATTATCTCAAGCCATCCCAAAGCTTGAAACAATGACTATTTGATTTTGTTTTGTGACTCTAAGATTCAGGCAGAGATTGCTTGGCTAGGTGATTCTTCTGTTCCCTGTGGTGTTCATGTTGGTCACTTGGTGTCATTCAGCTGGCCTGGTGTATTTGTGTACATGGCATATAGAACAGATAATCGTTAGCACATAATTATTTTCAATTACAACATGAAATGAAATTAATAATGGCAATGCCCGGGGCGCCTGGGTGGCTCAGTTGGTTAAGCAACTGCCTTCAGCTCAGGTCATGATCCTGGAGACCCGGGATCGAGTCCCACATTGGGCTCCCTGCTCGGCAGGAGGCCTGCTTCTCCCTCTCTCACCCTCCTGCTTGTGTTCCCTCTCTGGCTGTGTTTCTCTCTGTCAAATAAATAAAATCTTAAAAAAAAAAATGGCAATGCCCACAAAAGATAAAGAGACAGTGAAAAAAAGTATTTATTTATTTAGAGAGTGTGGGTTGGGGGCAGGGGCACAGGGAAAAGGAGAGAGACTCTGAACTCCACACTGAGCACTGAGCTCCATGAGGGGCTCAGTATCACAACCCTGGGATCATGACCTGAGTCAAAATCAGGAGTCAGATGCTTAACTGACTGAGCCACCCAGGCAGACCCCCCCAATTTTTTTTGTTGAACTTTATATAAATAATCATACCATTTAAAAAAAAAAGGAAAAAGATAGTACAGTCTAATAAAAAAAGAAAAATGTACAGCTATTTATTTTGTTTTTCTGTTTAATCTACATAGTTTGAAATTTTGGGTACAGTGTGATGTAGTGATATTTTAAGTAAATAATTGTTCAATAACTTTTTAAATGAATTTTGCAATAGCTGAAAAGTCTACAAATGATAAAATTTGGGCAATTACTAAATTGTACCATTGATATTTTATTTTCTTTATGTGTCTTTAAGTTTAAAACAATTAACAATTAAAATAGAACAAATTTTAAATTATAGAGATATTATTTAAATTCAGCCAAAGTTTTCCTGTATGAATTTTCTCTTTCCGAACATTAATTTTACCTTCACAATTTGCACCTCGTTTCACTGCTTTAGATTTTCGTCAGGTAGAAAAATTGAAGTTGTTTCTTTGCCTTTGCAACTACTGTGCTATCATAGTTTATATGAGTCTATCATCTAAATGCAGGAATATGTAGCCCTCTAGGAACTGGAAAACATACAACTCCACAATGTCCACAAAAAAGAGTATGAAATTAGAAGATATGTATATAAAACTACCCACCTGGCACAGGGCTCCTAAAACTCTTATAAATTCCTAAGTCATAAGAGCACAAGGAGTATTATTGCTCTATTAAGCTGACTCTGGTGGGCTCCTGGTGACCAGAAAGACCAAACCATGAACAGAAGCTTGGAATTTTCACCCTCATCCACCACCCCATCCTCTAGAGAGAAATGAACTTAATCATTGATTGTACCTATGTGAGGAGGCCTTCATAAAATTCCAGTAGTGGGGGTTTGGAGAGCTTCCAGCTTGGTGAACACATCCCCACCAGGAGGGTGATGTACCCCAACTCCATGGGGACAGAAGCTCCTGCACTTGAGACCCTCTGAGATCCTGCCCTATATGTTTCTTCATGTAGCTATTTATCTATATCCTTTATCATATCCGTTAATAAACTGGTAAATGTAAATAAGTATTTCCCTAAGTTCTGCAAGCTGCTCTAACAAATTAATTGAACTCAAGGAGGGAGTCATTGGAACCTCCAATCTTTAACTTATTGATTAGAAGCATAAGTGATAACCTGGGCTTGTGATTTGTGTCTAAAGTATGTGTACGGGGCAGGGCAGTCTTGTGGGAATGAGCCCTTAACCTGTGGGATCTGATACTTTCTTGGTAGATAGAGTCATACCTGAGTTAAGTGGTAGGACACTCAGCTGATGTCACAGAGAATTGCTTATTTTGTGGGGAAAAGCCTCCACACATTTGGTGACCAGAAATGTCAGAAATGAAGTATTCTGTGTGAGTAGTAAAGGAGAGACACAAGGAAGAAACACATGACAGGGAAGAACTGGGTTCTTTTAGAGAGCTTGAAATGATCATGCTTTGCTGAGATTGAGTGTGTTGGAGGTTGACTGGGTAACTGGGAGTTCTTCACATTAACTTCTACGTGAATATAGTGTTTGTTAAAGCATAAGTAACACAAATATGCTAATTTGAAGTTTGTATGCATATTATTAAAACTAAACATAACCATAGCAAGTGTTTAGAAATCAGGGTAAGAAAAGATGTCTCCACGTAGTAATATTTTGTCACTGACATTGTTTAGAATTGCTAGTTCATGGTGATAATCAAAAGCAGACCAGCTTTTTGTTTATCTTATTATTCTTTTAAAATTCTGTACAAATAATGAACTCCTTTAGACTGATTGGTAATGAAAAGTTGTAATCATCTGACAGGATCCAATGGGTCACCTTCTTGTGGTCTCTCCAGTGTGACAACCTCAGCTGGTGAGACTTCTCACATGGTAGTGCAGGGTTCCCTGAAAAGAGTTTCTTCCTAAAAGACACAAGCTGAGCTGTGAAGCTTCTTACACCTGACCTTGGAAGTCAGAATATTACTTCCGGTGTGCTGCAGGGGTCAAGGAAATCATTAATGCCAGTCCAGATTCAAGAGAGAGGGAAATTAACCTCCACCTCTCAAGAAGAGGACGAGCAAGTCATATGCTGCCATCTTTAATCTTCCAGAGTCAATGTAATTTTTTATTTAGGGGGCATACCTCCTCTCATCATTGCATTCATTTTTGCTCCTTTCTATTTGCTTCTTTTTTATTTTTTTTATTTTTATTTTATTTTATTATTTTATTATTTTTTTAAGATTTTATTTATTTGACAGAGAGAAACACAGCCAGAGAGGGAACACAAGCAGGGGGAGTGAGAGAGGGAGAAGCAGGCTTCCCGCCGAGCAGGGAACCCGATGTGGGGCTTGATCCCGGGTCTCTGGGATCATAACCTGAGCCGAAGGCAGTCGCTTAACCAACTGAGCTACCCAGGCGCCCTATTTGCTTCTTTTTAAAAAAGTACCCAGGTCTCCTAGTTCTTTCTCTGTCAGGCACTTAGAATTCCTTTGATTTTATTCCTTTTTCATTTTTCTTTCTTTCTTTCTTTAAGGCCTATTTGAGGCAGCGGGCAGCATAGTATAGATACACAGGCTCTGGGAGCAATGCTGACTAGGGTCAAATGATAAGTAGTTAACTTCTCTGTGCTCCACTTCCCCTGTCTGGATACTGGGTATAACGATG
Source organism: Spilogale gracilis (assembly GCA_004023965.1). Taxonomy (NCBI): domain Eukaryota; kingdom Metazoa; phylum Chordata; class Mammalia; order Carnivora; family Mephitidae; genus Spilogale; species Spilogale gracilis. The sequence goes on from PITA01013969.1 coordinate 17,424, forward strand.
ATAGTATCTATCTTATCCAGTGAATACATAAAAAGCTCTTAGAACAGTGCCTCTCACATGGCATACACTGAACAAATAACTATTATTGTTATTATCCTATGTCTTTCAGTGGCAGCTCTTGAGATAAAGATCTAAGTGCAAGTAGTTTATGTGGGAGATGATCCCAGTAAATATCAGCAAAGATATGAGGTTGTGAAATGGAAGGGAAGGCAGCCAACAAAGGCAAATTACCACCCTGGAAAACGAGGGCGTCATCCCACCGGAAAATGCAGGGAGCCAATGTGGAACATACATTTCACAGTGATCTCACCCAAGGGACAAGAGAACTGCATATTTATATACCAACTGTCATCCTCACTGGAGAAAGACTTCTTCCAGCGGGTGTTAATTCCCTGACACTTCCTTTCTGCTTTGTGAGAAAGCCCTCAGGAAAAGAGATACAGATGCTCTCAGTTGGAGGTCAGGCAGTGGGCACAAAATGATAAGGCCCTGCGCTAAGGGAAATGGGAAAGGCACTGATGCCTTCCACCACTTTATATTATTTGTCTGCTCAGGATTTTAAAATGGGTTCCTGTATGTGTCAGCTACTCTGAAAATTGGCCACATAGAACTTGGAGGGAGAGGGACGTAGTTTCCGTAAGCTTGGAGAGAGAAAGTAACACAGGAAGTAGAAGGAAGAGAAGGAAGTGTGACAGTGCCAATGATAATTGGCTCACATACCCACATGAACAACTTTATTGAATATTCAAGGTCTTAATAAATTGGGTTCCTTGTTTTATCCACTTTCTTTTCTTTGAAGATATTTATTTATTTATTTATTTAGAGAGCATGTGTGCAAGCGGTGGGGAGGGGCAGAAGGAGAGGGAAAGAGAGAATCTGAAGCAGACTGATCTGAACACAGAGCAGACGTGGGGCTCAATCTCATGACTCTGAGATCATGACCTGAATGAAGTCAAGAGTTGGACCCTGAACCGACTGAGCCACTCAGATGCCCCTATCTACTTTCTTAATATTTTCTTTTATTATTCCTGCAGTTAGCAAGGCTGAGCTCCTTACCAAAGCCTTCATGAATCTTGATCATTCCCACTTTCAGTGTAGAATGATAATATCATATGTGTAGTAAGGTAGGAAGAAAATACTCCTTTTTATCTGCCCAATACAGATTCATGCCCGCAAATAAAACCTGTAAACTACACAAAGCACAATTTTTCCTCAAACTTGTATTTGGTTTTCATAAATATTGAGGAAGTCATTGTAACCTACAGACTAATATTTCAACATCTGATGAGAGTTAACAAAAAGTCATTTAAGGCTATTATTGATCAGTTAACCTATGATTGCAACCTTCCATTTAGATATTTAGGGGTCTTCCCTGAAAGCCATGCAACAAAAACATTGCAAATTAATTAAACAATGAGGCCATTGGACACAGGTAGCTCTAATGCCATGTTAGCCTATGTAAGCAAACCATAATATGAGACTGTAAATACCCAAGATTATAAAATTGAAACATTAAGGTAAACCAATCACAAACAGCGAACTAGGCTTTAAGCTATAGCCAGTATATGATTTCTTCACTTTGTCTCTGCCATTTCTCTTTAAAAGTCTTTCCCTGAACTCCTGTCCATGGAGTGCTCCTGACAGTTTCTGCTCTGGTACTGTCCTCTTCCAGTCAATTTTTGCTCAACCCTTAAAACTTTTAAGATGCCTCAGTTTATCCTTTAAAATAAGAAGTACACTCAGGAAAAAGTCTTGAGGGAAGGACATTGTGTTTGGCTCCTAGCTCTGTCTTGGGTCAGTCTGGGTTGATCTTGGATGTGATCTGTGACCCCAGAACAAAAAGAATTTAGTGCTGGGTTGAATTCATAGAGGAGAGCTACCATCTCCTACTGGAGTTATTTGGGCTGAGCCACGCTAGGAATGTTTTTGAAGTGGTAGGCTCATTAAAAAAAATCGAAACCAGAAGAAATCATAGGAGTAGAGCATCGCAGATCACTTCTGTTTATTTAGGCAGAGAGTTACCACTGTGCTGGCAGACTTTTCACTTTGTCAGTTTGGAATGAATTCCCCGAAACCAGAGCGAGCCTCTTTGGATGTTCAGTGAGAATGCTTAAGGAATACACCACTGAATGTGGGGAGGGTGTGTGAAAAAAAAACCCAAAACGCTGGCCTGGAGTTTATAATTTTTCAGGTCAAATTAATATATAATCAAACTCAATGTAAACTCACACAAGCAGGAAGTGCTGATGTGTGTTTAGGGAGAGCGGTGGATAGGAGCGAACGGCTGGGTTGAGGGAAAGGCAGAATCAAGTGGTGAAAGCTGCAGAGAAACACGGCCCTGACCCAGCCTCCTCTTCTCTGATTTTTCTCCTTTCATCTCCAAGGGAGGCTGAAATGATCAGCCGATGAGCAGCCATAAAATGCTTTGGAAGAGCCTTAATGGGGTGTAGAGTAGCATGGCTCGGTACTTTCCGCCATGACGGAAATAACTACTCTAGCGGTTAGCCGCTGTGGGTAACGAGCACTTGAAAGTGTCAGTGGAACGGAATTATTTAATTAAATTTAAGTTTAAATAGCCATGTGTGGCTGGGGGCTCCAGTACTGGACGGCACAGGTCGAGACAACGTTTTCCTCTGACAATCAACCATCTCCTGGGCAGCAGGAGCTAGAGAGCTGGACAAGAACAAGGGCTGATGAGGGACTATGTGGCTAGGGCAGTAAAAGTAAACTCGAAGGCCACTGCTTGTGGAATGAAAGCCTACTTAGAGTCAGGGCCCAGTGTGCAGACAGAAGCTACACCAGCTATTTGTTTGTTTTTATTAAACTGAAATTGTCATAACATGAAAGTAGTCATTAAAAAAATTTTTTTTGGAATAATTATCTATCATCTATCTATCTATCTATCTATCTATCTATCTATCATCTATCATCTATTTTAGGTAGGCTCTGTGGAGCCCAATGTAGGGCTTGAACTCAGAATCTTGAGATCAAGGCCTGAGCTGAGACCAAGAGTTGGATGCTTTCTGACTGAGCCACCCAGGTGCCCCCAAAGTAGTCATTCTAAAGTGAACAATTCAGTGGCATTTTGTACAATATAAAACAAATGGACTGGAATTAGTAAAGATTAGAATTATTAAAACTTAGAAACTTGCAGAAACTGCAGAACTGGAACTCAGAGCTCTGTGGAGGGGCTGCTGCTTTGTTGGTCCTGGAGCCTTTGAGAGATGCTTGAGGCTGGTTCTGAAAATACTGGAAAAGCCACAGCTGGATTCAATTCTTGCCATGGGAAGGGGCTGCTGCTGCTGGGATGAAGAAGTGATGCTGGGAACAGCAAGAAGATGGGAAGCCAATAGGAAGCAATTAAGAAGGACCTTATCTCTTCTCCCTCCTCCACCTTTGCATATGGTACTTTTTTTAGAGAAAGAGAGAGAGAGAGAGAAAGAGAGTGTGTGAATGGGGGTAGGGGGTGGGCAGAGGCAGAGGGAGAGAGAGAATCTCAAGCAGACTCCATGGTCAGCACAGAGCCTGATGCAGGGCTCCACCTCACAACCCTGAGATCATAACCTGAGCTGAAATCAAGAGTTAGATGCTTAACCAACTGAGCCACCCAGGCACCCCACACAAAGTAGTTATTATACAGTAATAAAAGAGAAATTTGATCAATAGTAGCAAATATAATGATTTAGGGTTATCAAGGGAAGCCAATAACAAAAAAGTTAACATTTTATTTTGAACCAATAAAGATGTTTATATAATTCTACATCTATATTATTATTATTAATTTTCATACATAGTTTGAGGAGTTATTGTTATTATGTTTTTGGCATGAAACTTGTTATCTTTTTGTGGGATGGCACAGCTTGTGGGTGTTAGCATTTTCAGTCTTGTTAGGATTATTTTGACTTAACTAGGATAAAAATATACACAGGACTACACCCAAAACCGTCAAAACTCATAAAACAGTGTGGCAATAGGTATGAAATTAAAATATGTATTTTCTTTGATCTTGATGCCTCTGCTTTTGGGACTCTATTTTAGCAATAGAAGTATCAGTATCAAAGAACGTGTATACAAAGATATTATAGTAGCATTATTTGTAGTGGTGAAAGGTTGGGTAAAAACCTGTATGTCCATCATTAAGGAGATTATTAGATTATTTGCGGAGCATTTGTACTATGGATTGACTATACAGTCATTAAAGAATGAATTGGAGGTATATATCTATTAATCCTAAGGGATATCCATGATCTGTTATGTTTAGGAAAAATTTCCAAAGCTTGGAAATAGGGTAAAAAAAGATGATTGTTTGATATTAATATCGTGCTATACCATTTTCTGACAAACCAATCTGAGGGTCATCTAGATCTCTTGAGGAAGAGAGACTGGGCTTGATTTAATGTTTACAGTTGATTAGGGCCCCAGGCATTTTACAACCTGGTAAAATTAAAGGTTAACTTGCAGAAATCTAATAAGGTGTGATGATTTTTTTTCTGTATAGTAAAGGAGATAACCCCAAAGGTTATGATTTTATTTCCCTGTAGGACAATGACCAATTTTATATTTAATCTAGCAGTCTTATTTCTGGCATACCATTTTTCACTGTTCATTTAAGTCCAAGTTTCTTGTATTCAAACTGAATCAATGTTGTCATTCTGCCGATTCCCTCATTAATGAGTCAAATGAAATTTTAAAGTGTTCCCATTACTATTTGTGTGGGACTTTGTTTTAACAAAATTGAGAATTAGGTTTTAATGACTTTTAAATGAGAAAAGTAAGTTGCAGAGTAACATGTGTATTTATATAATGATACAAAAATTCCTATTCATATGTTTTTATGTCTGTATATGCTTGTATGAGTGTGGGTATAGGTGTGGAAAAATACAGACTAGGTTATTAACATTACTCCTGTTACCTTGGGAGGTGAAGTACAAGGAAAATTATAAATATATATGTAAATTTATCTATCTATATCTATTTCCTTTATTGTGTGAATTGATGCTTGATTTAATACTTAAACAGTTTAATAAAGAACATTAAGGGAGAAAACTCTCTTAAAAGATTCCGTGGGATGCCTGGGTGGCTCAGTCAGGTAAGCAGCTGAGTCTTGATTTCAGCTCAGGTCATGATCTCAGCATTCTGGGATTGAACCCCACATCAGGCTCCATGCTCAGCAGAGTCTGCTTGAGAGTCTCTTTTCCTGTCCTTCTGCCCCTCCACCTGCTTGTGCTTTTTCTCTCTCAAATAATAAATAAATAAATAAATAAATAAATAAATAATAAAATCTTTTTAAAAAAGGATTCTGCAACAATTTGTCACCCATTTTCTATTTCCATATCTTATATAATGCATTCATAATTAAAAGTTTATATTTTCAAATAAAAATAATTTCATAAAATTGGGGTTCTATTAGATTAGCTGCATGCACTCATGTTTGTGTAATTGGTAAAAATAACTTAGGTTTGAAATTTATTTTATTTTAAGATTTTATTTGTTTATTTGACAGAGAGACAGAGACAGTGAGAGAACACAAGTGGGTAGAGGGAGAAGGAGAAGCAGGCTTCCCATGGAGCAAGGAGCCCCATGTGGGACTCAGTCCTCTTACCCTGGGATCATGACCAGATCCAAAGGCAGACACTTAACAGTCTGTGCCACCCAAGCACCCCAAGTTTGAAATTTATTACTATGCTTTTTTCTTTTGCTTTTCTCAGTACATAAGCTTATTCTGGCTGGTCTAGAAATCCATTTATGTGAGATCAGAGAATGTACCTCCTGAATTCAGATTTGCTCCAAGACTGTAGTCTAGTAAGCCAGGCTATCAATGAGAAGGGTTTTTTTTCAAAATCATGTTTTCCCCTTTTATCATATCAAAGATCCAATTTAGAGCACTCCATTGTAGGGTGGAGGGGGTGCGACTTGCCTGGCCATCTGGAACGTGAGTCTTGCTGCTCTGTGGTAGAAGACTAGCTCCAGAGAGACCACTAGATGCTACCTGTGGAGACCGTTAAAATGACTAGATTGCACTAAGGTTTAAACCGGATTGGACATTAGTAGTTTTTCTGCTTACTACCCAGCTGGTAAGAGCTGATGAAGAAAAACCACATTAACTTCAAAGTGAGAAAGGCTCATGTTCTCTCTGTACACTTGAGCTGAGAAGTGAGTTCATTTAGAATGCCTTCACATTTTTCTGTTTTATACCTCAGGTTAGGTTATTTCGAGTGTGGTAAAGTGGGAAGGGCTTGGGCTTTGATCTGCCTGACCTTTTAAAATATTGTCCTTTAATAGACAATTTATTGTGACCTATGAGAACCTCATTATGTGTCTGTAAAATAATAATGCATATATCGCGTCTAATGCTGTGCTTAGTGCAAGGTTGGCTGTCAGAATCTGTGACCTTCCTGTCTTCTGGGAGGAGATGTCAAACCACTCAATTCTGGCGAGAGTCTGTAAAAAAGTGACTTTGCCAGTACAGAGTACATAATGGATATTGCCTATTACTGTTCCTTGGCTTAGAGAAAGCACCCACTACTTAATATTTAATAAGATATTTGTAATGGCTGCCATCTGCTTTATTAATAGATTGTGTTCTCTCATTAGAGTAGATGAGAAAAGCTGATTGTGTTCTGGGGGATGGGTGTGTCCTGCTGAAATCAGCGGGAATTTTGCAAGGGAAAGTCCATTGGGATTATAAATACGTGTAACCGTGGTTTTGGTAGTTTGAAAATGAACAAGGGACTCCTTTTATGGGACCCTCTGAGGCTTATATTGGAAAAGGGTGCTAAAGTTTGAAGTGATGATTTAGAAAACTGGGCAAAGTAATGTTTGATGAGCAGTTTCTCTTATATGGACTGCCTGCATGATCCATGATTAGAACCCCTACAACTCTATTTCCTTTTGTCTCTGTGGCCTCGAGTGTTCGCATTTCCATTGCCAAAATTTCTATGTTCACATTTCTGTTGACCAAATAAAGATTCATCAATGCAGGAAGATTATAGCTTTCTAAGGAAAACTGTTATGAAAAAGTGTTTTATGTAGTCACTGAGTCTTTTGATAGACTTCTGAGGCATGTTTGGGCAAACTGGCAATGTTTAGTACAACAATGGAAATGTTTAGTGAGTCAATCAGATTAACATATGACTAATAATTCAATTCATAAAGGGTTTATTGATTTTTGTTAAAATGACCTCCAGATGTGTTTGCATTTTTTTCATAACTTCTTACAACCCATATTATAATATTTATAAATAATGCAGAGAATTCTTTGGAGATGATGCTATATATAATAAGTTGATCTACACCAGATGGCATTAGGTAAGAGGCAAATACTCTTAAAGGCCTGTGTGGTGTAGGATTTTAAGCAATTCTCAAGCAAGTCATAAAATACCAGATACCTAAATTTTAAAAACGTACACCACTTCTAAAAAGAAAATTTCTGCAGATTTAATCAGACTTCCATCTCCCCAGTTTTTTGCTGTTGAAGTTAGATGAGAAGGGAATGCTACTGCAATCTCAACCTTACTATTGATCTATAACTCAATGGCAAAGTGATAAAGTTTACAAATACCACTTTCTTAAGCTGCTTGACAAACATTCATAGAAAAAAAAGGTCTTGTTTTTTGTGATGTGCCTGCATTATGTAATAACTGAGGTTGCATTGTAAAACACATTGTATATATTGTATATAATATTTATATACATGTAAGTACCTTTACTTATGTATACCCCCCCCCCCACACACAGACAGTTGTGAGGTAGGTTGAGAACAGCAGAGGTGTAAGGGAAAAAAGAATCTCACCTAAGATTGATGCTAATTTAAGTAGTCTAAATGTAAGGCAATTAAAATTTATTGGGACATGTAATGTTGAGAGATGACAACCAAGAAAAATAAATGAGTAAGAAACAAAAGAAAGACAATTCCTTTTGGAAAATAGCACAGTTAACAGAAACCTAATGTAAAAAAGCTCTATTTTCTCTGTAATGCTTGGTGCTTTTTCAGTTCTCTGTATGAGTACTGAGTGCCAACTTTGGAGACACGGCTAATTTCTTTTTTTTTTTTTAAGATTTTATTTATTTATTTGACAGAGAGGAAACACAGCCAGAGAGGAAACTCAAGCAGAGGGACTGAGAGAGGGAGAAGCAGGCTTCTCGCTGAGCAGGAAGCCCGATGGCTCGATCCCAGGTCTCCAGGGTCATGACCTGAGCAGAAGGCAGTCGCTTAACCAACTGAGCCACCCAGGCACCCCTAATTTCAGTTTTTTAAAAATATTTCCTTATTTATTTTAGAGAGGGAGAGCCTAGGGGTGGGCCAGAGGGAAAAGGATAGATAATCTCAAGCAGACTCCTTGCTGGGCTTAATCACATGACCCTGAAATCAAGACCTGAGCTGAAATCAAGAGTTGGACACTTAACTGGTGCCCCTTTCCTGTGGCTCATTCATAATGAGAAATCTGATCATCATTTTAATTCTGTCACTTTTGTGATGGTGTTTTCATGTTACACTTACAAGATTGATAAAAAGTCTGTATGGTTATGATAAATTCTACCTCAATGAACATTATCACTAATGCTGCTTGGTTTTTTTTGTAGAAAAATACTAATCCAGTGCTCAGATTCTGAATTGACAAATAAAAACGAAGTTATAAAGCTGTCCTTATTGTGTATGTGATTTTCTTGATTATATTAACTTAATGCTAGATTAAGATTCAGTCTTCAGCTTTATAATGAGAAAAGTAATTTCTCTGTATGTGGGAGGGGGACTTTGACTTCAGATACTTTCTGGACCCTCTTCTCCAATCCCATTCTGATTGTCCCAGTTGGATCCTCATCATTTCCCAGTAGACCATTTCTATATTCTACTACCTGGTTTTCATACTGGGCACTCATTGCTGTTGGCAATCTGTTATGTACATTACAGAAAGAATGATACATGTATTTGAAATGTGCACCTGACCATTTATACCCTGAGATGGGCTCTGTGTTGAGGTATTTCCCGAGAATTTAGGAATCAGATTACAGTTTGGGAAGGAAATTTTATTATTAATCAGAATGATCCGACTGTAAAAATCCAAATGGCCCCCAGGTGAGCCAGGCATCACTGCAACCTGATTGACTGCATCCATTCACTTATGCAGAATGCTAGTCAGTCATGGAAGCTAGAGAAGGAGAGTGAAAGAGGCCAACTCATGCTATAAAATAGTGATGGCCTGTTGACCATCAGGTACTCTAGTCTTGATTGTATCTGCTATGGAATGAAACACCACTGTTTTTTTTGTTTTGTTTTGTTTTGTTTTTTAAAGATTTTATTTATTTGACAGAGAGAAACACAGCCAGAGAGGGAACACAAGCAGGGGGAGTGAGAGAGGGAGAAGCAGGCTTCCCGCCGAGCAGGCAGCCTGATGCAGGGCTCGATCCCCAGTCTTCAGGATCATGACCTGAGCCAAAGGCAGTCGCTCAACCAACTGAGCCACCCAGGTGCCCCACCACTGTTTTTCCTAAGACATCATTTAGGCATCACTTTCTCCAAAAAGCCCTCCCCTCCTACTCTCCTGAGTGCCCTCTTTTTTGCTCTCATGACTCTTAGGCACTTAGCACAGAACACTGAACACAGAACATTTCAATTTTTAAGAGATCTTTATATATTAGGGATATTAGCTTTTAATCTGTGATATATGTCGCAAATATTTTTTGTGTTTGTTAGTTGTTTTACTTCGCTTTTTTTTTTTTGCAATGAAGTTGCTATTCTTTATGGAGTCAAATTTATTAATCTTTAAAAATTGCTTCTGGGGTTTTTAGTTATGCTTAGAAAATTTCTACTCCAGGTTAATGAATAATTAAACCATGTTTTCTTCTAGTACTTGGATAGTTTTATTTTTTACATTGAGTTTTCTATTCTATTTGGAGGTGTGTGTGTGTGTGTGTGTGTGTGTGTGTGTGTGTGTCTATGTGTATTGTGAGGTATGGATCTAGTTTTATCTTTTTTTTTTTTCAGATGCTTAAGCAGTTGTTCTAGTCCCATTGATGAAAGAATCCATTCTTGCTGTTTAGACTCAAGAGGCTACTTTTGGGGTGCCTGGGTGGCTCAGTTGGTTAAGCGACTGCCTTCGGCTCAGGGCATGATCCTGGAGACCCGGGATCGAGCCCCACATCGGGCTCCCTGCTCGGTGGGAAGCCTGCTTCTCCCTCTCTCACTCCCCCTGCTTGTGTTCCCTCTCTGACTGTGTTTCTCTCTGTCAAATAAATAAAATCTTAAAAAAAATTTTTTTTTAAAAGGCCACTTTTATCATATACTAAAGTTTAATATGTTCTCAAGTCTATTATTTGAGTTTCTATTCAATTTGACAGGTCTGTTTATACACCAATACCCTGTTATTTTACTTACAGAGGTTCTATAGTATTTTAATATCTGGTAGAGTTAGTTGCCACTCCCTCCATCATAGCTTTTCTTTTTTAGTGTTTTCCTCACTATTTTTACATGTTTACTTTTCCACATGAAGTTGAATATCAATTGTCTAGTCTAGTTCCATTAAAAAGTTTCTTGATATTTTTATCAATAGATTATGTTTGATTTATAAATCAACTTAGATACAACTGATATCTTTTTTTTTTTAAAGATTTTATTTATTTGACAGAGAGAAACACACAGAGAGAGGGAAGACAAGCAGGGGGAGTGAGGGAGGGAGAAGCAGGCTTCCCGCTGACCAGAGAGCCCGATGTGGGACTCGATCCGGGGTCTCCAGGATCATGACCTGAGCCGAAGGCAGTTGCTTAACCAACTGAGCCACCCAGGTGCCCCACAACTGATATCTTTAAGATGTTGAATATTTTTATCCAAGAACAAAGGATGGCTTTCTATTTATTCAGCTCTACTCTATGTAGTTCAGTAGTGTTTTAAAGATTTTCTAATACAGACTTTGCATATTTCTTGGTAAATTTTTTAAAAAAATTTTAACTTCTTTGGCACTATTGTTAATGGGCTTTTTATTTTCATTTACATTTTCTAACTGGTTATTGGTTGTGTAGAAGAGGGCTATTAATTTCCAAATGTTAATAAATTATTTTGAATAGGTAGACACTGTAGTGTAAAAATAGTCTGTAACCATTAAACATAAATAAAAAGTTGCAAAGACATTTTGGGTAAACCTTGATAAAATTAAATTTTATCTGAAAGAAGAAATATGTTAGAATCCAGAAAATTTCTTAAAATAAATTTTAATGAGGTGGTACTTGATCAATTACATATTAAAATATATTATGAAGCTTTAGCATTAAAATAGTCTCATGTATTAATAGCCATATGGATTAACAAAGTAGAATTCAGATATAGATTCTTATATAAAGAGAAATTTAATTAATGGTTAAGTCATCATTAAATTTATTAAGGAAAATATAAACTATTTAATGAATTATGTTGGGAAAGCTGATGATAATTTGGGAAAACAATAGCTGGATTTCTTCTTTTAGTCTCTGCCCATAAATGAATTTAGATGCATCAAAGTTTTAATGAATATGAAGCCATATATGAAGCCATAAGAATAATGGAGAAAATTGGGGTGCCTGAGTGGCTCAGTTGGTTAAGGGTCAACTCTTTTTTAAATTTAATTTAATTTTTTTATTTTTTAAAATATTTTTATTTATTTATTTGACAGAGAGATCACAAGTAGGCAGAGAGGCAGGCAGAGAGAGAGGGAGGAAGCAGGTTCCCTGCTGAGCAGAGAGAAGGGTCAGCTCTTGATTTCAACTCAAGTCATGATCTCAGAGTTGTGAGATCAAACCCTGCTTTTCGGGCTCTGCATCTGGCCTGCTTGGGATTCTTTCTCTTCCTCTGCCCCTCCCTAGGGGGGAGTGGAAGAAGAGAGAGAGAAAGAAAAATGGAGAAAATATAGTTGGATATTTTTATGATGTGGGGCATGAGGAAACCTTTCAAATCTAATCAAGAAAATAAAGGAATAAATTCAAAGATCCATAAGGCAACAAACACTAAGCCAAAACAAAACCCTAAAGGGTTGAAAGGTAAATTACCATCTAGGAAAAGTATCGGTAACTTATATGACAGATGTGGACTTGGACATAATTTTTTTTTTCTGTCAAAGCTCTTGACTTTCGAGATTATAGTCTATATTACAGATACCACGTGCTTATTTTGGAACTCAATGTCAAGAATTTGAGTTTTTTGTCTTCTCTCTGTTTATCACTCTACTGAAGCAATGTGTCATTGTCATGGTTTAGTTGTAATTGCAGAATGGCCTTGAGTTAAAAGGGATTTTCTGAAATGGGAAATAAAAACCAATATTAGGTAAGTATGTTGCTAATTTTTGAGTGGCTCTTATAAATTGATAGGAAAAAATAAATCCATGTATATAAAAATGGACCAAAAGATAAAGATGTTATTCACAAATGGAGAAATGCAAATGGCCAATAAATATATATAACAGATGTTCAACTTTGCTTGTAATGAGAGAAAAGAAAGCAAAAACTTACTAAGATGTCTTTTTTTACTGTCATATTAAAAAAGAGAATGAATATAATAATGTCCATGATTGGAAATTGTGTGCAAAAAAGCCCTCCCATGTAGTGAAAATTAATACTTATTTATTTTTATTTTTAAATTATTATTATTTTTAATTAAATGTATTATTTGTTTCAGGGAAAATTAGTACTTCTTAAGACTGCGGTTTGGAACGTGTGGCAAAATGTGTATATACCTTTTATTCTGTATCCAGGAATTTATTCTGTGATATAATTTGATATCTTCAGAAAAGTACATGTTTGAATAATTAATTACAACATTTTCTCCTCCCCCCCTTTTTTTAGAAGGGGGAAGGGCAGAGGGAGAGGGAGAATCTTAAGCTTGATGTCACATGGGGCTTGAACTCACAACCTTGAGACCTGAACGGAAATCAAGAGTCAGACCCTTAACTGACTGAGCCACCCAGGCATCCCATAGCATTTTTAATAATGAGAAATAAGGGGTCATTTATGTGTATCCATCATAGACAATGGGACACTCTATAGTATGGAACACTACACAGTTATTAAAATAATGCTATATAGTCATAGTTAGTGGTGAAGAAAATGTCCATGGCGCTGTGGAGTTACAAGATTAAAAAGTGTAGTTCTGAGGGACTCTTTTGTATAGAGACACAGAGACACCAACCTCAGGGGTGCTTATCCACATAGACTAGGATATGAATCATTCCCCCAAAATTGAACAATGTAGCAGCCCGCATAGTGTGATGTCATTATTTTGCCTGTGTGGTTTAAAAATTTATGTATGTATATGTAGAGAGAAAAAAAACATAGTATTTAAATGGTGCACTCAGTATTCTTTGGGAGGTAACAGTGATTGTTTTAGATGGTGTGCTCCCTTGCAAAGATGAGGCTCTTTTGGCCTAGCTGTGACAGTCAGGGAAGGGATAAAGGGAAAGCTAGACTTCTCTACATAAGAAATTGAAAGGAATTTTGGGATTAGCTGCGAGCCAGAGAGGCTGGAGAGGGATGATAGAAGGAGGTTACATAGCAGCAGGGAAGATGGAAGATGTGGTATGCAAAAATCTTCTTGGAGAAGAAATGGCTTAGGGACTTCTTCATAAGTATAGGACCTATCAAATGAAATTTTACATTGATTACTTTTCTTGGCTTCACCCACTGCTGTCTTAAGAATCAGTCAGGTCTGCTATATGCACAACCTTCATAAGGAAGGAAATACTTTGCATAGTTAAGGTGTAGGGCGGTGCCCAGCTGGGTCATTATGCATAAAAACAAAGACTGGAGGGGGGAAGCAGTGTGCTTAGGGTCTGTGCCAAAATATGCCCGAGTCTCACCAGGCACAGGGACTGCTGTTAATTTTTGGGATAGATATTCATGGAAGTTGTTCATCAACATAAAAAATGAACTTTTTTTCCTGGTGGTAGAATTTGAGATGATGTTTTACTTCTGTTTCCAGCAACCCTCTGAACTATTTACAATGATAATAATAATAATAATATAATAATAATAATAATTATTATTTTTAAAAGATTTTATTTATTTGAGAGATAGAGAGAGAACAAATGAGGGGAGGGGAGCAGGGAGCCCGATGCAGGGCTGCATCCCAGGACCCCAAGATCATGACCTGAGCCATTCAGGCGCCCTGGTAAATTTTATGCTATGTGTACTTTATCACAATTCTAGAAAAAATTATCACTAATGACACAAAGACATGGACATTCATCACAAACCCTGCGATTTAGGGGAGAGGGAAAAAGAAAGATAAAGAATATATACTACAACTCTTCTGGGGTAATTGGCTTCTGAAATTTCTGTCACTGTTTGTTTTGGCTACTGATAGTCGTGGGGGAGAAAAAGTACTGAGGAGGCAAGAAAATTAACAATTAAAAGTTAGTGTCCATTACAAGGAAGTCATCTCACGGTTTTTGTTTCACAGTTTTCATAGTTCAGTTTTGCCATGGCCACTGTCCACCTATTTCTAAAAATTGCCACCAGGGGGCAGGGGTGTGTCAATGTTAGCTGTTTGACCCCATTTCTGTTTTCCTTTAAAAGTCCCCACAGGAGAATTACTGTTCCTGTTATAAAGATCAAGAAACTAAGGCTCAAAGTGAATAGTAGGCAAGCTAACCTTACATGAGTGGCGGAGGTAGGATTTAAATAGTATTTTCAGTCATTCATTGGCTAGGCTCTTTGAGAGCGCACCTGAGCTTATAACTACTATTTCCATGTTTCCCCCCCCCCAATGTTTTGCAACTCTCTTTTATTAAAGGCAATAAACTAAGCAAATTTTAAACAACCAAGCAAAAAGGAAATAGGGGCATGTTTACTTCATGGATAGCATGGTGGTAGTGTCAGAATTAATGTGAGAAAGTCACAAATAGAATGTAAAATTCAAGGGGATGAGTTAGGTTTCGCTTATTCTTTTGCTTATTTTGAAACTCTTCTTTCAGAGTTTATATTTGTGAAAACATTGGTGGGTTGTTTTTTTTGTTGTTGTCGTTAAGATTGTATTTACTTATTTGACAGAGAGAAACACAGCGAGAGGGAACACAAGCAGGGGGAGTGAGAGAGGGAGAAGCAGGCTTCCCAACGAGCAGGGAGCCCGATGTGAGACTCGATCCTGGGTCTCTGGGATCATGACCTGAGCCGAAGGCAGTTGCTTAACCAACTGAGCCACCCAGGCACCACCAGGTTTTGTTTTTTTTTAATGCAAAAATCTGCATTAAAGATGGCAGCAATAGTTGATTAAGATGACTTGTATCCACAGATAGGAATTTATTTTATCAGAGCAACATTTCTCAAAAGACCACTGGTATGGACAGAATTGTGTCTCCCCCTAAATTCATATGTTGGAGTCCTAATTCCCAGTAGCTCAAAATATGACTGTATTTGGCGATCAGGTCTTCAAAGAGGTAACCAAGGTAAAAGGAAATCATGAGGGAGGGCTGCAATCTACTATGACTGATGTCCTTGCAAGAAGAGGGACTTGGAGATAGACATACACACAGCTTGTAGAAAGATACAGGGAGAAGATGGCCAACTACAGGCCAAGGAGAAAGGCCCTCAGAAGAAACCAATCCTGCCTACACTTTGATCTTGGACTTTTAGCCTCCAGAATTGTGAGGAAATAAATTTCTGTTGTTCAAGCCACCCAGCAGCCTGAGCAAACCTACATTAAAAACAAACAAACAAACAAACAAAAAGCCAAACCTAAAAAAAACAACAACCCTATATCAAAATGACACAGGAAGCTTGTGAAGAATGTGAGATCTGTGCATGACTGGAAAAAGAAAGGAAAATATTAGAGAAAACGTCTATACCTCCAAATATTCTGGAGCCCACTGCCGTCCAAAGGATGGTACTGACCTGCATAATTGTCATTCTTCAGGAACTATAATCACCTTGGCGTATGGATAAACCACACAGATTCTTTTAGCCTAAAACAGTATGATTTTCTACTCTTTACAAAAAAACTGTTCCCTATTCATGAATATAAATCCAAAAAGCCAGTTTCACATTGAGTAGAGATTCTGAAATTTCCTTTCACTGCATTCACTCTTGAATCCCCAGGCCAAAACCTTGGGACTTAGACCAAGGACTCACAGCTTAATATGTGAATTTCTTAAAGCTCTGACTGGTAGGTTTATGATTATAAACCCAGATATACAGACAGATGATCCTAAAAGTGCCTAATCCAACAAATGTTATTTGGTGAGTTAATTGACTAATACCAGTTGATTCTGATATCTTTGCTCTTTCCTATGGCATGTGAATGCTCTGTGTCTCTGCATGTCTCTTCCTATCTTCGCTTCCTTCTCCTTTCCTCTTTCTTCATTCCCTTTTCTTTTTCCTTGTCCCTGTCCTTTACATGCTCAGTCATTGCCGTAATCCAATTCACAAATCCTTGAGCTGATTCCACTCCTGGTGGCTATTGATTTACTATTCCACTTGAATCACAATGAGTACGTATGGAAAACCTTTAGTGACATTATTCTCTGAATGTTTTCTCTTTAAAATTTAGAACTGAACATGTACATGAATAAAAATAAAGCAAAAGAAAAAGGTCTGCTTATAAAGCATGCCCTGCTTTTGGGATTGCATTAATTTTACAACAATAATGTTATAGCAGGAAAGGAAGAAAGGGAGTTGATTTCTAGCTACTTTAAGGGGGTTTTGTAATACTCTTATAAATTTTTCTAAACAAAATTAATATGAATTTTATTTAATATTTAATAATGTTTTGACGAGAATTTGTAGAATGCCAAAGCCTTTAATCCTAAAATCATGTATTATGCACTTAATGAAGCTGTTTTGTACCAACGCTCTATAGAAACAATCTCTAAATTTATTATTATCTGAGAAGAATGATAAAAGAAGGTCTGAATTTGTCTTTATGAGGAGGAAGGGAGAAAGGAGAAAAGACAATTTGACAGCAGATAAAAGAGGTGTGATCCGTAGAAGTTAAACTCATATAAAGTTGGGGACATGGAACCACAGGGTCCGGGGGAGAAGTCAAGCCTGCTGGCTATTTGAAACCAGATGGTGCAGGGAGATAACAGCTCAGTTGTTGTCGAACAGAGAGGTTTTGTCTGCTGGGCTCTGTTGACATACCCCGAGTCTGGCCCTGGGACAGGAATGGGCTACTGACCCCAGATGGAGGCATTCATCTTGGAACAGAGAGCAAACTGAGGTTAGCACATGTATTTCAGCTCTGGGAAAGCTGAGAAATGGAAAAAGAAGCAAGTAGATGCCAAAGTGGCTTTTTTTTTTTTTTTTTTTTTGGAGGGGAGGGGCAGAGGGAGAGGGAGAGAGAGAGAATCTTAAGCAGACTTGGGGCCCCATGAAGAGCCTGCCGTGGGCGTCCATCTCACAACCCTGAGATCATGACCTGAGCTGAAACTGAGTCAGATGCTTAACAGACGAGCCACCCAGGTGCCGCATGGATACCAAAGTTTGTAAACTTGCAAGGGATATTTCCCATTGCTGGCTTTAAGATGGGGAGAGACAAGTGTCTAAGACCTGAGAATAACGTCTAGGGAGCTGAGAGTGATCCCTGGCCAGCAGCCAGTGAGAAAAGGGAATCTTGGTCCAATACCTGTGAGGAATTGAATTTGGCCAAAGGCCTCAATGAGCTTATAAGCACATTCTTCCTCAGAACTTCTAGATGAGAAGTCAGTCAGACTAATAGCTTGATGAGGAGACCCAGAGCAGAGAACCCATTTGGGCACCTCTAGGACTTCTGATTTACATAACTGTGAGAATAAATGGATGTTGTTTTAAGCTGCTAAATTTGTTATGCAGTAATAGAAAGTTGAACGGTGACACAACATTGAAAACTGCTTCTTTAAGATATCTTGGTGTCCATAAATCAGCCTCAAACTAGCGCTGCCTCTTGTGAGCCATTTGACCTTGGTAAATTACACAATCCTTCTGAGCCTGTTTCTTCACCTGCATAACAAAGGAAATAGACTGCCTCCTTAGATGGTTTGTAGGTGAAGTGGATTAACATTAATGAAATTCTTAGCAGGTTTCTTGGCACGTCCTAGATGCTCATAAATGTTTATTCTTTCCTTCCTCCTGTTCCTCTTTCCACAGGCATTTCATGTGTTAGGTCAGCAGTTTTTAAAGTATGGGATCCTCTGGGGATCTTTCAGATCCTTTCAGAGAGTCCTTGAGGTTTAAACTATTTTTATAATGACACCAAGATGACATTGGCCTTTTTCTTGCTTATTCTTTCATGAGTGTACAGGGCAGTTTTCCAGGGACTACATGACTTATCACAATAGATGGAGTGCAGAAGCAAATGTGAGAAACTTATTTCCTATTAGTCTGGACATTAAAGAGAGTTGCAAAAATCTAAATGCCAATCGCCTCACAAAATATTTTTGTTTTGGAAAATAGTTTTTTTTTAAAATAAAAAGTTTATTTATGTTAACATGTAACAAGTTCATTATTGTATTTTGGGGAAATTAATCAAATTTTAAATTTTCTAAGTTTTAATTTCCCAGGTGGCAAATATCAGTAAACAAAAGCTCTTTGGGATCCTTGATAATTTTTAATAGTGCAAAGGGGTCCTGGAACCAAAATACTAGCAGAAAACCCCATATTTCCTTATAAATATTTATCTTTAAAGAAGAGATAAAAGTGCTTAGTAAAAGAGTTCTATGGAAGAACGACTTTAGGAATGCAATGTAGTCATCTCTATTCCATCCCTCTCACTACAAGTTAGAGGAACTTTGGAAGTACAAATACAGTTTAAGCTTGCTTAATTCAGTAATTCCTCAACTTAAACTGCTTTGACTATCAGGTTAAAAACTTAACCAGAAATGGGGCACCTGGGTGGTTCAGTCAGTTAAGTGTCTACCTTCAGCTCAGGTCATGATCCCAGGGTCCTAGGGTTGAGCCCTCATCAGGCTGCCTGCCCCGCATTGGGCTCCCTGCTCTGCGGGAAGCCTGCTTCTTTCCCACTCCCTCTGCCTGGTTCTCTCTCTCTATGTCTCTTTCTCTCTGTTAAATAAATAAATAAAATCTTTAAAAAAAAAATGAAAAGAAAACTTAGCCAGAATTATTTTACCAGCCACTGAAAGCAAGAATGAGATGCAGGATCAGATTGGGAGAGATGGATTTTATTATAAGGGTATCAGGAAGGAAGAAAAGGACATTTATGATAAGGAAGATAATTTTTTCCCAGTTTTTTTTTTTTTAAGATTTTTTAATTTATTTGACAGAGAGAAGCACAGCCAGAGAGGGAACACAAGCAGGGGGAGTGAGAGAGGGAGAAGCAGGCCTCCTGCCAAGGAGGGAGCCCGATGTGGGACGCGATCCCAGGTTGAGGGATCATGACCAGAGGCAGTCGCTTAACCAACTGAGCCACCCAGGCGCCCCTGTTTGTTTGTTTGTTTGTTTTTTAAACAGAATGCCTATGAGGAGATCAATCTGTGGATCACACATTGTAAGATCTACTCTAGCAAAGTCCTTTCTAATGCATTTCACCCATTCTGCTCTGTCACTACTGGTCTCTGTTTATTAACCGTTTACTTCCTTTGTGCACATATCCTACTGCCCTTCCTCCCTACTTTCTTGCCTCTTCAGTCTGCCCTGGCCTCGGAATCAGAGCTGTCATGACCCTCAGGAGAGCGGCCCTGAGGAGACCAGCCCCGGGCCCCAAGCACAGAGAGCAAAAGCTGCAAGGGTGTGAAATTCTTTCCCTTGTTCAATTTCTGTAACAGCTCAATTCTGTGACATGAAAATCTCCTTCTCTATCTTAAAATAGTCCGTAAAAAAGCCTCAAGCCTGTAAATCATTAAATGTTGCCCCCAACTGATTGCTATGGAACCTAAGCATAACAGACCAGGGGGCTGGGAATTTGAAGACATTCTTTCATAGCCAAGAAAGAAATAGAACTAAAGCAGGGAAACCTCAACCAGTGATTGGGGATTAGGGAACCAAAGGGGAGATGCTGCTTTTTGAATGGAGAAAGACTATTTTGAGAAAGCCGTTGAACCCTAGCAAAGGAGGTCTAGAGTGGAAAGCACTTGAGCATTATTAGGAGGCTCTGGGCACGTGTTCCTCCTTATTATGAGTATCCTGTTCTTCCTTTCCATCCTCCGGAGTCTCACTGGTTTTTACAGTACCTGTAACACAATTCCAGCTAAGATTTGGATACTCAAAAGCAGTTTAAAACAGGGTTGGTCCTGGGGGGCCTGGGTGGCTCAGTCGGTTAAATGTCTGTCTGCCTTTGGCTCAGGTCATGATCTCAGGGTCCTGGATCCTCGGCAGGGAGGCCTGCTTCTCTCTCTCCCACTCCCCCAGCTTGTATTCCCTCTCTTGCTGTGTCTCTCTCTGTCAAATAAATAAATACAATCTTAAAAAAAAAAAAAAAAGAAAGGGAGGCGCCTGGGTGGCTCAGTGGGTTAAAGCCTCTGCCTTCAGCTCAGGTCATGATCTCAGGGTCCTGGGATCAAGGCCCGCATTGGGCTCTCTGCTCAGCAGGGAGCCTGTTTCCTCCGCTCTCTGCCTGCTTCTCTGCCTGCTTGTGATCTCTCTATCTGTTAAATAAATAAAATCTTAAAAAAAAAAGATAGGTCCCTTTGGGTATGTCTATTGGGAAGCTGGGAAGCAGGGTGAACCAAACCTGGACACTGGTTGTGCGAAATCGTTGGGGTTGGTACCTTGGGGTCAGGGGGCTCCAGCGGTAGCCTCTCAAATGCCATCTCCACAGGCAGACTCTACCTCTAGGTGAAGGATAAATCCTTGAGTGTAGCGTTTATTCTCTTGGCTTCCTGCTTTTCATTTTCATTGTTGGACTTAGTGTACATCTGTTTCCTGCCAGCAGGGTCTGTGTTTGCTGTGCTCACTGCTGGAGCCCAGCCGTGTTGTAGCCCGCGCTGCGTACACCTAAATGTGGCCCTGGCTATTATCTCAGGGAGAATCTCTGTACGCCCTGCCTCTTTTTAAAAAAATTTGTATTTTTTTATTTGAGAGAGACACACAGAATGAGAATGAGCGTGAGCAGGGGAAGGAGGAGGGGCAGTGGGAGAGGGAGAAGCAGGCTCCCCGCTGAGCAGGGAGCTGGATGCGGCCCCATTCCAGGATTCCCTGATCATAACCTGAGCCGAAGGCAGACGCTTCACGGACTCAGGCTTCCAGGTGCCCCTGCCCTTTTCCATACAGTGCCAAGCAATGTGTTCAAAAGCTAAACACTTGCTCAAGGAGTGTAAGGTTTGCATTTTCCATCTTCTGCTTATTTAGAATTCCCATTATATATGCAAAGTGAAATGGGTATAATGAAAGACTAAAGGTGGAATACTTCGAGAGTGAAACAGGAACCTGAGGAGACGGGTTCTATGTCCTATCCATGAACTACCCTCCATGAGCATTATTAGTTTTCTTAATATAAGAGTAATATGCTCTTCTTACCTTGACCTTTCTGAGGGGAATTTTTGGACCAAAGATGGACTATCTACTGATTCCAAATGCTATGGTGGTCAGAGTATATTTCCTACACAGTTTTAAAGATTGAATACTCAGAATATATACTAAATCCAATTGTTATTTTGAAACCGATATTAGCACAAGAACTGAAACAAAACTCAATGGGATTTAAAGACCCAAAAGATGGGATCTTTGTATCAGTAGCAGAGAAAAAAAATTTTTTTTTCCTAATATTTTATTATGTAGAAGCACCTTACAGGAGTTTAAATAAGAGAAAGGAAGAGTTAGCTGAAATGACAACAAAATGAAATGAACGCTTGTTGGCGTATATATATGCAGTTGATTTCTATTCAGCTATGCTGAAATGAAAGTCTAGAACCCTCTTTACCAAAATGCTAATCCAACAATAAGCCACTATTAGTGATGATACTCACACCTAATATTCTTATTCATTACCCTCAATATTCCATGAAGCTGAGAGGTTTGCTCCTACCCGTGCTCCATGTTAGTGATCAACACGTTATGGCCCCCCAAACCCAGCAGGATGCCTGTTTTTTTTTTTTAATTTTTACTTAAATTTTTTTTCCAGTGTTCCAAGATTCATTCCTCATTCCCCACACCCAGTGCTCCACGCAATAGGTGCCCCCAGGACCCACCACCAGGCTCTCCCATCCCTCCACCTCCATCCCTCCAAGTCCCTCAGTTTGTTTCTGTGTCTAAAGTCTCTGTTGTTTCGTTTCTCTCTCTCTACCCTACTTCCCATTTACTTTCCTTCTCCCACTGTTCTCTAGGTTACCCCTCATGCACCGCAAGTAAGTGAAACCATGTGATACTTGACTTTCTCTACTTGGCTTATTTCACTCAGCATAATCTCTTCCAGTCCAGTCCATGTGGTAGCAGAGAAAATTTTAAAATTTAGAATGGAATCGTCACTAGCTATCAGGGAAATTCAAATCAAAACCACACTGAGATATCACCTTACACCAGTCAGAATGGCCAAAATTAACAGGTCAGGAAACAACAATTGTTGGAGAGGCTGTAGAGAAAGGGGAATCCTCTTACACTGTTGGTGGGAATGCAAGTTGGTGCAGCCGCTTTGGTAAGCAGTGTGGAGATTCCTTAAAAAGTTAAAAATAGAGCTACCCTATGACCCAGCAATTGCACTACTGGGTATTTACCCCAAAGATACAGATGTAGTGAAAAGAAGGGCCATATGTACCCGAATGTTCATAGCAGCAATGGCCACAATCACCAAACTGTGGAAAAAGCCATTCTTCAACAGATGAAGGGATAAAGAAGTGGTACATATATACAATGGAATACTATGCCTCCATCAGAAAGGATGAATACCCAACTTTTGTAGCAACATGGACTGGATTGGAAGAGATTATGCTGCGTGAAATAAGCCAAGTAGAGAAAGTCAAGTATCACATGGTTTTACTTACTTGTGGTGCATAAGGGGTAATATAGAAGACAAAGGAGAAGGAAAGTAAATGGGAAGTAGGATAATACAGGGAGAGAAACGAAACATGAGAGACTTTGGACACAGAAACAAACTGAGGGACTTGGAGAGAGGGGGGTGGGAGGATGGGAGAGCCTGGTGGTGGGAACTGAGGGCACATATTGCATGGAGCACTGGGTGTGGGGCATGGGCAATGAATCTTGGAACACTGAAAAAATAAAATAAATTTAAAGTAAAAAAAATTTAGAATGGAAGCAAAATGTGCTTAAGGTAGTGTTTTTGTTTCTTTAAAGAATGATCTATTTGTTAATATATTTGTTTGGAACTAGTCTCTTAGAAACATGAAGGACACTCAAATTTGTCACCTTTTGTACTTTGATTAGGACATACTTTTCTTTAGGAAATAGTATCTCCAAGTCTATTTTTCTTATTGCCCCAGAGATTTCATTCAGCTCTTTTGTATTATCCTACAGGGTAAGGTGATTAGGTACAGTTGTTTTGTTTCTCCTCTGAATGGATTTAAATTCCTCTACTTAGAAGCTGTCCCTTCAGGGAATAAAGAGGGCTTATCTTTGCTGGCCCTGTGGATTCCTGTGAATTCTCTCATCCAAGATGAAAGCAATTTACATTCCCATAATGCTGAGCTATCTTATTTTCCTCCAACACTGGTGATTTATCATTTGCTTTCTCCTCTGTCTGGGATGTCCTTTCTACCGGCAAGACACTTTCTTCTTCAAAACCCTGTTTTGTTCGTTGTGATGCTTTTCCTTTCTATCTTCCCATCCCCAGAATGCTAAATCTAAATCCTAAAGTCTATCGTAGCTTTTCCTGGAGCATCTCCCTTTCATAGATACAGCTTTATTATTACATTGATCACATTAGATTGTGGTCGTAATGCTTGATTGCGTCTGGCGTTCTAGGACTAAAGTTGTTGATATTTCCAATCTCTGTAGGCTTTACCCCAGAACTCCACATAAGTCTCTTTAATAAGAAGTTATATATGATAAAAACAACTAATATTTATTAAGCACGTATAACCATATTTTATCAGTTCTAAGATGCACATATTTTTCTTCCATGTATAAACATCCATAAAATCAGGATACATTTTAAAATCGATGAAGTCTTAGTTTTGATGCAGTACAATGTATACCAGTCACTGTACTAATTTCTTAATACTACATTTCATCCTCAATAAGCCCATAAGTACTATTACATATTCAGTTTATAGATGAGGAAACAGAGACTTAGAAGGTTTAAATAAGTGGCTCAAGGCCACATAGCTATAAAGTGGCAGAGCAAGGGCTAAAATTCAGCTGTGTATGTCTTTATCACCCATGATCTTGACCTGGGCTGGGAAGGAGTCTTAAGAATGGAAGAAAACATCTTAGCACCTCTATTATGTGGCAGGCATTGTGCTACGTGTGTTATATACTACTTCCCATTGCATGCTCACAAGAACTTTATGAGGTAAATAGTGTAGTCTTCATATGATAGATGAGGGAACAGGCTCATGTTAATTATCTTGTTTGCAGCCACATAGCTGGGAAGTGCTGGAGCCAGAATTGGAACACAGGTCTGGGGGGTTCCAAAGTCCTTTTCACCACAATTTCAGCAGGGCACATTCAGGCTAAGGGAAACCACCCACTGAGATAGACAATGTGAACTGCACAAATGATATATAAACCCATTTCCCAGATGACAAGATTAGGTAGTAATTTTTTGTATGACGATGTTAGAGTGTCCTAGACTCTTGGCTTTCCTTGAAGATCAGAAAAATAAGCACCAGGGATGACTCTACTTAGATTCTGAACTGTGAATTATTCTCAAGCTCTTTTCTTGCTCTTTGTAGCAAAGGTAAAACTTTTCTTTCCACAGCCTCATCCTGTACTCCAGCAATGTGTATGCAAGATGTTACAAGGGCTCTAATTAACTTGACCCTACCTTGTACCTTTACATGTTAAAGGACAGCGATCTGGGCACCTTAACACCCTGGGTAATTGACATTCCATTTGTTAAACTGACTTGGGGCTTCATGAACCTGATCTCGGAGGCTTACTAATTCAACCTGGGCTAAACCATTAGCCCTTGGGAGACTCCCTTATGTAGGGTGCATAGTATATGCATAAAAAAATTCCCTTTCCCCATTTTTTTAGGGAAAAAAGCAAGATGGTTTCACAAACCAATTAATGTGCTCATTATAAGAATTAAATTATGCAGTCTTTAGGTATATTCAGTCTCTTTAAAGTATATAGTATGTGGATATATGACAATGTTGTTATTTTTCACTTGGATAAGTTTTTTTTTTTTTTAAAGATTTTATTTATTTATTTGACACAGAGAGAGATCACGAGTAGATAGAGAGGCAGGCAGAGAGAGAGGAGGAAGCCGGCTCCCCCCTGAGCAGAGAGCCTGATGCGGGCCTCAATCCCAGGACCCTGAGATCAGGACCCGAGTTGAAGGCAGAGGCTTTAACCCACTGAGCCACCCAGGCGCCCTCACTTGGATAAGTTTTGCTATGTAACCAGAGTTTATAAATTTAAATGTAACATTCTAGAGCAGTGGTTCCCAAAATGTGTTCCACAGCATACTGGCTCTAAGAGTTGACCTTTGAAAAATGGGATCCATGGTCAAATAAATTTGAGAAGTGTGGCAAAACTATTCCTCCCCCAGAGTTTAAATGTTAGTGTATTAAAGGCTCTGATAAGTCCAGATATAAAGAACTTATTTTTTTGGCAGGATGTTGACATCTTATGGAAGTAATATCTCTTTAACACACCTGAGGATCTACTGTCTGTGTCAGAGACTGGAATTGTCCCCCGGTATCCATTCTCTTTTTCCTTTTATTTATTTATTTTTAAAGATTTTATTTATTTATTTGATGGAGAGAGAGCACAAGCAAGAGGGGAGTGGCAGGCAGAGGGAGAGGGAGAAGCAGACTCCCCGCTGAGCAAGGAGCCCAATCTGAGGCTCCATCCCAGGACCCTGGGATCATGACCGGAGTCAAAGGCAGACGTTTAACCAACTGAACCACCCAGGTGCCCCTCTTTTTCTTTTAGTAAGAGAATCCCTGAATTTTAGCTAGGCACATAGTCTCCCAGCTGAACACTGTATTTTCAGCTTCTTTAAAACCCGTTGTCGCCCTGTAGGTTTTTGCCAGGAGAATGTGAGCAAAAGTGGGGCACCCAGGCAGCCCAGGTGGTCAGGCATCTGACTCTTGATTTTAGTTGGGGTTGTGATCTTGGGTTTTGAGTTGAGCCTCGAATTGGGATCCATGCTGGGTAGGGAGTCTGCTTGGGATTCTTTACCTCTGTCCCTCCCTCGTCTCTCTCTCTTAAATAAATCTTAAAAAAAAAAAAAAAAAAAAGAGCGTGAGCAAAAGTGATGTGGGCAACTTGTGTGTTACTTCCTTTGAAAGAAGTTGCTTGCTCTTTACTTTCTGTATTTCCCCATTTTTGCTGGCTGAGACACCTAATTGCTGATAACTCAATTTTGACCATATGGCACAGAACCACACTTTAGTGGATGCAGAATAAAAAGATACAAGGAATCTGGGTCCCGGATGGTTTTGTGGACTAGCCATCTGTATCTGAATTGTTTCATTGAAGAGAAATAAAAATTCCATTTGTGTACACCACTCTGTTTTGAATGTCTTTGTTCTAGCTGTTTAAACTGTCACTAATCACTACCTTAGAATTCTCTGAGAATTTTATGCTTGGGTTAGTATCAACTTCCTAAATTCTATTGGCTGTTCTCGATAAATGTTTTTTAATGAGGAATTCCTAACTGCTTTAGAGGAAACTGAAAATTTAGGTCCAATAACATTTAGAATGAAACTAAGTTGTAGACTTAGTATTAAAATACAGAACGAACACTCAAATCATGAACACTTGCTCAGACTGAGCAAGGTTAAAGGCTGGACTTTCTAATGAAAGAAGATGGGGTTTAAATGACTTATGTTATGTATAGTATCACTAATTCTTCTAAGTGTGTTTATACATAAATGTCTCAAGCTACTGAATTAAATGAACGATTCCTATTATCTTCAAAAAGAAAGCCTTTGGGGCTTTCTAGTTCTGCTCAGTATTTTAACATGTCATTATTTAGAGGCTTATTCAGGACTTTTAATAGCAGACACACTGGGAACAACGTCGATTCTGACCTCAGTCAAACATAATAGGAGAGAGCAAATTGTGTTTTCCTCGGAAAAGAAAACCACAGCATATTTTCCTCCTGGAAAAATTTGATTTCCTTATGCTGTAGAAAGTCCAGAGAAAATGACTGCAATTCTAGCATAAGCTTCACAAGTAGAAACTGAATGTCTGTGATTTTATTTCCCATGATGACTTTTCTACACTAATGCTTGGGTTTCCATTTTAAGGCCCCTGATTGCTAGATGTGCTGTAAGATTTTAATGTAACTAAGCGCGCTTGCCTTGGCTCTGCTTTGGGGCGATGGCATCTTGCCGGCTTCTGTGATGAATGTGTCTAGAGCTTTAGCCCTGAAAACTCCAGTCTCCAAGGAATAGTTGATTTTGTCTCTGACATTTATGAAGGACACCTGTGTAATGTCTGACCATGGCCTAAACCTCTGTGTCCCCACATTTATCACAGTACCTGTGTTTATCCGCAAGCCCAGAAATAGGAAGGAGCAGGTTACTAATTGGAAACTGTAATAGGTTTTGACTTTTTCATTGCAATGTCTGTGCCATCGTATGAGATTTGATCGGGGTCTAAAAACCTTTATTTAATTTGCTACCAGAAGCAGATCAAATTTCAGATTCCCTTTGCAGCATGAGAGTCAAGATAAATCTTTTAGAAGGGTACACAGGAATCCTAAAGAAAAAGTAAAACCAACAGTTTCTTAGATTTTTCTTATTTCATGTTGGCTTTTTTAAAAATGAAAAAAGAATTGTTTCTTGGGAGTAAGTTAAAAATTACTCGGAAGGGAAGGAAAAAACAGAAAAAGAACCATGATATTTCATATTTTTAGACTCCTGAAGGCTCATTTTGATCTATTTCCTGCTCTTTATTTAAATATTATAATATAGTTCTTTGCAGGTCATCTCACTCTGGGACATTCTCACTCAGTTATCAGTGAAAACCAAAGCCATGTGTGGGAGTAAACCATTCTTTATTTTTTTTTTTTAAGATTTTGTTTATTTGACAGAGAGAAACACAGTGAGAGAGGGAACACAAGCAGGGGGAGTGAGAGAGGGAGAAGCAGGCTTCCCGCTGAGCAGGGAGCCCAATGTGGGACTCGATCCCGTGTCTCCGGAATCATGACCTGAGCTGAAGGCAGTCGCTTAACCAACTGAGCCACCCAGGCGCCCAAGGGAGTAAACCATTCTTGAAGGATTGTCACAGATACACTATCACAAAACAAAATAGCACTTACCTTTTCCTTATAACATCTTTGGAGAGGAGATCTGTGAGTGCTTTAGGTACATAGGCTATGAAAATGCAAAATGGTGGAAACAGATGATGTAAAGCGAAAAGGTTTCTGTAGGGTCTTGTTGTAAGAAAAAAACAGAAACACGTGTCCCATTCAGCCTTCAGGACAGGGCATACCCGCTTCTGTTCCAGATTGCTAATTTTTCCTTTTTCTCATTCTTTATAAATTAGGAACTTCTCATCATTCCATTCCTAGAATGAGCTCTCAACCTACTTCAGACTACAGAATTCCAAAGAACATGGGGCATGTTCGTGAAGCTTTCTTGACGAGCCTTACTTAGCGCCATGCTACATGTGAGTAAATGCTTAACAAAATAGGCTTTTGATCATGTTGTCTCTTAGATTTTAGGGAAAAGCCATTTCTTTCCACTGAATAGCTTCAGGTGGCAACTCGCTAAATTAACAGCCAGTTGCCTTAAATCCTTTTTGAAGTGAAGTAAGAGTTCTTCACTGATTAAAATAAGAAATCCTCTCATCAACTCATCAATGCATAATGACTTGTATTTTAACATGGCTTCTACAAAGCATGGTGCTAGCTAGGCTTGTGTCATCATGTGTGTTAGAAATCAGTGGGCACAAATGAAGTCCCATTAACTCTAATAACTCAAATTTTACTGATTTGTGAGAGCCTTAGCCTCCTGAAAACTCCCTGCCAACCGTATTTTTAGGTATCTTTAGCGGGTATCTCCTATGCATTCCTAAAACCATTCTGCTCAGTGACGTTCCCTGTATGAGAAGATACCTCAGAGAGGTTGTAGTCTGCTGTTACTCCCCAGCCGGCAAACTGAGAGACCAAGCAAACTCGCACACCCTGCAGCTGACTCTGGCCCAGATACAAGCTGGGTTCCACACAGAATATATTTTGTCATCAGGCACACAAAGGGGTTTTAGACAGTCTCTCCTGAGTTCTTTTGGGAAAACAGATTTTTTCCTTTTTTGCCGGTAGTACCTCTCTCTCCTCAGAGCTGAAACATGAGTCTACGAATCTTGAGTGGGATAGCCACTGTGTTGTTCCCTTTAAGTCCCAGGTGTCTCCCGTAGTGTGCCTTGAAAAGCTTACTCCCTACGGCCACTCCACACCCCTGGGCAGACAATTTGTATAGACACATGGACTGCTACTACGTAATCAGACGTGCCCAGACCTGTCTGAATTCCAGCAGAGGTGACAGCATGCATTGAAACCAAAGCCCCTGGATACACTGAACCAAAGTGCACAAAAAATACTATGAAACATAAAGTCTGTTAGCAAAAAATGTCTCATATTAACTTAGTTCATGCATGCATGCTTCGTTTATAATCCAAATAAATTCTAGGCCCCATATGCCCCAGTCTTGGCACACTACCACATTAAAGAAACAGTCTAGCAACCGAAGGTAATTAAAAAGTAATCCCCCCACCTTAAGAATATGAAGTGAATGAAGGATTTGTATCCCTTAGTAACACTTCTAGAAGCTCTCGTCTCTCTCCCTCTTCTCTCTCTTGTCTCTCTCTCTCTCAAACATGGCTCTATGTCTCTTACTATTTTTGGTCTTTTTTTTTATCCCTTTCTTGCTCAAAATCTAGGAATTTCTGGAAAAATTGAACTTATCTTGATGGGCCAAAGTAGCAGGGAAGTTAACATACCAAGACAAGATCCTTTTTGTGAGCAGAAAGTGTGGGGGTAAATCAGTAATTTTCTGCCTATTACAGGTTTATCTAACATCTGTTGAAGGCCTATTATATATGGCAGGCACTATGGAGGCAGAGAAGACATAAGTGAATAAAATATTGTCCCCAACTTCAGGAAACTCAAGTCCAGTAGAGGGTATGGGCATATTATTATTATTATTTTAAAAATAATAAATCTACAAATTTAATTCCTTTTTACCTTCTGACAATGTGGCTTTGAATAGTATATACAAATTTTTTTCTTCCAAATTTTTATTTAAATTCTAGTTAGTTAATATATAGTATAATATTGGTTTCAGGAGTAGAATTAGTGATTCATCACTTACATACAACACCCAGTGCTCTTCACTATAAATGCCCTCCTTAACCCATTACCCGTTTAATCCATCCTCCCCGTCTCCCAACCTATCTCTCCTCCAGCGACTCTCAGTTTGCTCTCTATCATTAAGAGTCTCTCAGGCTTTGCCTTCCCCTCTCACCTTCTTTCTTTTTGCCCCTACCCACACGTTCATCTCTTTTGTTTTCTGAATTCCATGTATGAGTGAAATCATTTGGTATTTGTCTTTCTATGCCTTATTTAGCATAATATACTCTAGCTCCATCCATGTCATTGCGAATGGCAAGATTTCATTCTTTTTGGTGGTTGAGTAATATTCTATTATATATATCTTATTCTATATATAATCTTCTATCTCCATTCATCAGTTGATGGACACCTGGGCTCTTTCCACAGTAGGGCTATTGTTGATAATGTTGCTATAAACGTTGGGTGCATGTAACCCTTTGAATCTGTATTTTTGTACCCTTTGGGTAAATACCTAGTAGTGCATTTGCTGGGTTGTGGTGTAGTTCTATTTTCAACTTTTTGAGGAGACGCCTTATTGTTTTCCAGAGTGGCTGCACCAGCTTGCATTCTCACCAACAATGTAAGAAGGTTCCCCTTTCTCTGAATCCTCAGGAACATCTGTTGTTTTCTGGGTTGCTAATTTTAGCTATACTGACAGGTGTGAGGTGGTATCTCATTGTGGTTTTGATTTGATTTGTATTTCCCAGATGATGAGGGATGCTGAGTATTTTTTCATGTGTCTGTTAGCCATTTGTATGCCTTCTTTGGAGAAATGTCTGTTCATATCCTTTGCCATGCCAATGTCTGTTCATGTCTTCTGGATTATTTATTTTCTGGGTGTTGATTTTGATGAATTCTTTTTGTTTGTTTGTTTGTTTGTTTTTTAAGATTTTATTTATTTGACAGAGAGAAACATAGCTAGAGAGGGAACACAAGCAGGGGGAGTGAGAGAGGGAGAAGCAGGCCTCCTGCCAAGCAGGGAGCCCGATGTGGGACTCAATCCCAGGTCTCCAGGATCATGACCTGAGCCGAAGGCAGTCGCTTAACCAACCGAGCCACCCAGGCCCCCCGATTTTGATGAATTCTTTATAGATTTTTAGATACTAGCCAAATATATTCTCCCATTTGGTATGCTGCCTTTTAGTTTTGTTGATTGTTTCCTTTGCAGTGCAGAGGCTTTTTATCTTGATGAGGTTCCAATAGTTCATTTTTGGTTTTGTTTCTCTTGCCTCTGGAGATGTGTGTAGTAAGACGTTTTTATGGTTGAGGTCAAAGAGGTTGCTCCTCTAGGATTTTGATGGTTTCATATCTTACATTTTGATGGTTTCATATCTTACATCCTTTTGAGTTTATTTTTGTGCATGATGTAAGAAAATGGTCCAATTTCATTCTTCTTCATGTGTCTGTCCAGTTTTCCCAACACCATTTGTTGAAGAGACTGTCTTTTTCTATTGGATATTTTTTCCTGCTCTGTTGAAGATTATGTGACTGTATAGTTGTGGGTCCATTTCTGAGTTCTCTATTCTGTTCCATTGTTCTATGTGTCTGTTTTTTTGTGCCATTAGCATACTGTCTTGATGATGATAGCTTTGTGATAGTTTGAAGTTTGGGATTGTGATGCCTTTCACTTTTCTTTTCTTTTTCAGAATTGCTTTGTCTTTTCAGGTCTTTTATGGTTCCATACAAGTTTTGGAATTGTTCTGTCTCTGTGAAAATGCTGATAGTAATTTGATAGGGATTGCATTAAATGATATAGGTTGCTTTGGGTAGTACAGACATTTTAACAATGTTTTTTCAATCCATGATAATGGAATGTTTTCCCTTTTCTTTATATCCTCTTCAATTTCTTTCATAAGTGTTCTATAGTTTATACTTATAGTTTTCAGAGTAGAGATATTTTACCTCTTTAGTTAGGTTTATTCCTAGGTATCTTATTGTTTGTGGTACAATTGTAAATGAGATCAATTCCTTGATTTATTTTTCTGCCTGTTCATTACTGGTGTAAAGAAATGCAACAGATTTCTGTATGGCATAATTGTTTGTATTTCTGTGGTATTGGTTGGGATCTTTCCTCTTTCATTCATGATTTTGTCTATTTGGGTCCTTTCTTTTCTTTTTGATAAGCCTGGTTAGGGGTTTATCAATTTTATTAATTCTTTCAAAGAACGAGTTCTTAGTTTTGTTGATCTGTTCTACTGGTTTTTGTTTGTTTGTTTGTTTTTGTATCATTTATTTCTGCTCTAATTTTTATTGTTTCCCTTCTTCTGCTGACTTTAGGCTTTATTTATTGTTCCTTTTCTAGCTCCTTAGGGTGTGACCTTAGGTTGTGTATTTGAGAGTTTTCTTGCCTCTTGAAATAGAGGTAGGCCTGCATTGAAATATACTTTCCTCTTAGGATGGCCTTTGCTGCATGAGGGTACAGGCATATTAGACAAATGATTGTAATTGGTAGGACAGGCATATGAATGGAGTTACATTTCAGACCATTGGTGACACCAAACTTGGATACATCAACAAAGACTTCACAGAGGAGAAGAACTTGGCTTTAAGAATAAGTTGTAGTTTTCCAAGTGGATAATTTTCTAAGTCAGAAATGGCCTGTTTGATTCTATCTCCTTAATACTTCTTCTGTTCGTTCTTCACACCCATCCACATTACCATTATTTTTTAGCATAATTTTCACTTTGAAGTATCCAACATAGTTTCTTATTTATCTTCCTGTCTATAATCTGGCATTTTTTTGAAATCATCTACCATATTTCCTGTAGTCTATATAATCAGTTTTCAAATTTTTTTGTCTCTGAGAATTTTACACTCTCAAGAATTATTAAAGATCTGAAAAATGTTTTGTTTATGTGCATGATGGTAATATTTACCATATTAGGTATTGACACTGAGGAATTTAAAAATTAAGTTAAAAATTTAAAGATAAAAAAATCTCATTTCATGTTAACACGGTGTTTTTTATTGAAATATATTTTACAAAACTAAACAAGATTTAGTGAGAAGAGTAGCATTTAAAATTTTTTTGCAAGTCTCTGTAATGCTTGATTTAATAGAAGACAGATGGGTTCACATATCTATTTCTACTTTTAATCTGCTAGGATGCCCATGTCATGTAATTTCTGGAAGTCTCCACTGTATACTCTTCAAGGATGGGAGTGCATAGTATTATTATGAAAATATTTTTTACCTTGAAACCTTCTAAAATGGTGTTGGGGACCCTAGAACTTCCTGTGCCAGCTTTTGAGAACCGCTCTTAAAGTAGAACTCTGGTCATGTTTCCCTCCTGCTTAAAATCTTCCAGAGGCCCTCTTTTGCCTAAAGAATAAAGTAAATGAAGGATTGGGAAGACACTAGGATGACTCCTAGATTTTAGGCTTAATTAGATAAACAAAATAGAAAAAGCACGTTTTTCACAGCAATGAAGTTGCTCAATTTAGGTTTTTTTAAGTCATGGCTTTTGAGGTGAGTACCAGTTCACTACCATGCATAACAAATAACTTAAAAACTGTAAAGGCTTAAAATAGCATTTGTTATATAACACCGAAGATGTTATCTATGACAGAATCGATAAGCTGGAACTCATTAAGGAGGGGACAATATATCATGAGCACTGGGTATTATATAAGATGATGAATCACTGACTTTACCTCTGAAACTAATAATAGATTATATGTTAATTAATTGAATTAAAATAAAAGAAAAACTTCTATAAGAGACAATAATAAGAGAATTAGAAGACAAGCCACAGACTAGGAAAAAATAGTTGCAAAAGTCACATCTGGTAAGAGACAGCTTTCTAAACTATACAAAGAACTCTTAAAGCTCAACAATAAGAAAATAAACAACCCTTTAAAAAATGGGTCAAAGAGCTAAGCAGATTCCTCACCAAAGAGGATATACAGATGGCAAATAAGCATATGGAAAGGTGCTCCCCCATCCTGTGTCATCAGGAAAGTGAAAATTGGAACAACAATGAGATATCACTACTCACCTATTACAATGGCCAAAATCCAGAATACTGACAACACCAAATGCTGACAAGGATGTGGAGCAACAGGAACTCTCACTCATCGCAGATGGAAATGCAAAATGCTGTAATCACTTTGGAAAACAGTTTGGCAGTTTCTTAAAAAGCTAAACATACTCTTACCATAAGATCCAGCAATCATCTTCCTTGGTATTTCAACTCAAAGGAATTGAAAACTTACGTCTATACAAAACCTGTACAAGGATATTTCTGGCAGCTTTATTCATAATTGTCAAAACTTGGAAGTAATTGAGATGTCTTCCAGTTGGTAAATGGATAAACTGTATTATATCCAATGGAATATTATTCAGAGCTAAAAGGAAATGAGCTATCAAGTTATGAAAAGATATGGAAGAAACTTAAATGCATATTACTTAGTGAAAGAAGCCAATATGAAAATGTTACATATTGTATGATTCCAATTCTGCGTCATTCTAGAGAAGGCAAGACCAGGGAGACGAGGACAAGGTTATTTGCTGCCAGGGGTGTATGTGTGTTTGGGGAGAGACAAATAGGCAGAGCACAGAGGATTTTTAGGTCACCAAGAATACTCTGTATGATATTATGATGGATACATGCATGTTATTATACATTTGTCCAAACTCATAACATGTACAATCCTGAGAATGAGCTCTAAGGTAAACTGTGGACTTTGGGTAATTATAATGTGTCAATGTAAAGTCACACTTATTAAAAAGAATCTACCACTCTGATGGGGGATGTTAATCATGGGGGAGGCTGTTCACGTATGAGGGTGGGGGGCATATGGGAAATCTCTGTACCCTCCATTCAAATTGGTTATGAATGTAAAACTGCTTTAAAAATAAAAGGATTTTTTTTAAAATGGCATTTAAAAAATTATTTTTCACATGATTACAAGTTGGCAGGGTCCAGCTAAGATGGTTTTGACCAGCTTGCTCATGTTTTTTCCAGTACATCAGAGGACTGGATGGGGCCTGACCAATATGTCTTCTTTGGGTTACTTGAACATATTTTAGAATTCCATTTTTAATATTAAATGTATCTTCAAGCATTTTACTTTGGATAGTTTTCTTAGTGATTGCTCTAGCTATTACAGTAAAATACATAACTAACCACAACCTATTACATGTCACTGCACTACCACTTTACAAGAAGTACTGAAGCCTTATTTCCATTTAGGTCTCTTTACTTTTCCACTTTTTAAATGCAATTGTCTTAAATATTTCCTCCGCATATATTGAGTACCATATCAGATGGTGTCATAGTTTTTGGTTTAACCATCAAATGATTACAAAAATCCATGAGTAGTATGATCTATTATATTCACCCAGATTTCATCCATTCTGATTTTCTTTCCCTTCTGAAATTCCAAGCCTTCTTTTCTTATATCTTAGCTGTTTAGAGAGTTTTTTAAGCCATTCTTTCATGGCAGGTCTGCTAGTAACAAATTCTCTCTCTTTTTTTTTTCCTATGGATATCTTTATTTATTCTTCATTTCTGAAGAATAGTTTCCCAGATACAGAATTTTCTGTCAACAGTTCTTTATTTCAGCACTTGAAAATGTTGTGTACTTTCTTCTTGCCCCCCCCATGGTTTCAGATGAAACACCTGCTATCATTAGAACTGGTGTTCCCCTGTAGATGTATGGTAACATGTGGTTTCTCTTTGGTTGCTTTTAAGATCTTTTTTCCCTTTGTCTTTAGATCACAGAAGTTT
Organism: Spilogale gracilis; assembly: GCA_004023965.1. Lineage (NCBI taxonomy): Eukaryota > Metazoa > Chordata > Mammalia > Carnivora > Mephitidae > Spilogale > Spilogale gracilis. The sequence continues at coordinate 53,501 of PITA01013969.1, forward strand.
AATTATGATGTGTCTTGGCATGAATTTACTTGCATTTATATAATTTGGGGTTTGTTCAACTTTTTGAATCTGTATGTTTCTGTCTTTTTGCCAAATTTGAGAAGAAGTTTTCAGCTATTTTTTTCTTTGAACACTGCCTTTAGCCCCACATTCTTTCTCCTCTCCTTCTGGGATCGCAATGATACAAATGTTAGACCTTCTGTTAATGTCTCAAAGATCTCTGAAGCTCTGTTCATTTTATTTTAATCTATTCTTTTCTGTTGTTTAGATTAAGTAAATTCTAGTGATCTGTACTCAAGTTCATGGATTCTGTTCTCTGTCATCTACATATACTATCGAGACCATCCAGTAATGTGGGTGTTTTCTTTCTTTCTTTCTTTTTTTGTTTATTTATTTTTTCTGGTTATTGAATTTCTATTTGGTTCTTAAAAAAATAGATTCTATCTCATTGCTGAGATTTTTCTATTTTTCATTTGTTTTTAAAGATTTTATAATTGCCCATTCAAATATTTTTTTTATATGGCTGCTTTTAAATCCTTCTTAGAAAATTTCAACTTCTCATTCAACTCTGTTTTGGTGACGGACAATTATCCTTTCTTATTCAAGTTGTGCTTTTTCTGTTTTCTTCAATAATGAGTGCTTTTTTATTGTACCCTGGACATTTTGAATATTACGTTAGAAGATTTTTGATTCTATTTAAATCTTCTCTTGTAGCTGCAGTCACCTTATTTCAGTTTTAGTATGTTGGTTCTGGGTTACTTATTTTTTTAAAGATTTTGTTTGTTTATTTATTTATTTATGAGAGACAGAGAGAGCACAAGGGGAGGGGCAGTGGAAGAGGGAGAGAGTAGTATCTCAAGCAGACTTCCTGCTGAGTGTGGAGCCAGACAGGGGTGGGGGGTAGTGTCAATGTCATGACCCTGAGGTCATGATCTGAGCTAAAATCAAGAGTTGGATGTTAAACTGACTGAACCACCCAGGAGCCCCAGATCTGTCTGACTTATGTTCAATGACATTTTATTTTATTTTATATATTTGTTTTTAATTTAAATTCAATTAGCCAACATATAGTACATTATTAGTTTCAGATGTAATGTTCATTATTTTATCAGTTGTGTATAACACCCAGTGCTCATCGCATTACATGCCCTCCTTAATGTCCATCACCCAGTTACCCCACCCCCTACCTACCTCCCTTTCCACAACCCTCAGGTTGTTTCCTAGAGTTAAGAATTATGGTTTTTCTCCCTCTCTAATGACTTCCCATTCAGTTTTCTCTCCCTCCCTCTACGATCCTCTGTGCTGTTTCTTATATTCCACATATGAGTGAAACCATGTAATTTTCGTTCTCTGATTCACTTATTTAACTCACCATAATACCCTGCAGTTCCATCCACATCAGTGTAAATGGTAAGTATTTATCCTTTTTGATGGCTGAGTAATATTCCATTGTATATGTGAAACACATCTGCTTTATTCATTCATCTATTAAAGGGCATCTCTGTATACAATGGAATACTATGCCTCCATCAGAAAGGATGAATATCCAACTTTTGTAGCAACATGGAGTGGATTGGAAGAGATTATGCTGAGTGAAATAAGCCAAGTAGAGAAAGTCAAGTATCACATGGTTTCACTTACTTGTGGTGCATAAGGGGTAATATAGAAGACAGTAGGAGAAGGAAAGGAAATGGGAAGGAGGGTAATTCGGGGAGAGAAATGAAACATGGGAGACTTTAGACTCAGAAACAAACTGAGGGTCTTGGAGGGAAGGGGGAGGGGGAATGGGAGAGCCTGGTGGTGGGTACTGAGGGCACCTAATGCATGGAGCACTGGGTGTGGGGCATAAACAATGAATCTTGGAACACTGAAAAAATAAAATTAAGTAAAAAAAAAAAGAGT
>PITA01013970.1:0-55413 GCA_004023965.1 Spilogale gracilis
TTTTAAACCTAAGCTGATCCATGTTTACTTACAAGGTTGTTTTTTGTTTTTTTAATACTCTTACCCTCTCTTTTCTATCCTGTCACTTCTCTCCTCACTTAGCATGTAGGCTAGCACACTTTTTTTTTTTTTTAAGAATTTTATTTATTTATTTGACAGAGAGAAACACAGTGAGAGAGGGAACACAAGTGAGAGGAGGGAGTGAAAGAGGGAGAAGCAGGCTTCCCGCCAAGCAGTGAACCTGATGCGGGGCTTAATCCCCACTCTGGGATTATGACTTGAGCTGAAGGCAGTCGCTTAACCAACTGAGCCACCCAGGTGCCCCTAGCACACTTTTTCCAAACAATGAGACTGACTAGATTTGACTATTGTTTTTCCTAACTCTTTTTTTTTTTTTACTATTTTGTGGGACCTTAAGGCACTTACTTTATCTGACCAGGTTCTAGTTTCCTCATTTATCAAATGGAAATAGTAGCAATACCTATGTCTGTTTTTAATAATGAAGAATAAGTGTGAAAATATATAATAAACACCTAGAAAATTGTTTGACAACTAAGTATCTTTAAATCTTTATTACTTCACAGAGAGTGAGCAAGCGAGAAAAGTGAAGGCTTTGGATAAAAATTCCTAAATTTCTGCCTGTAAACCTGTATCACACTTATTCATACATCCTTTATTCTTATATAATTGGATAGTGCTATTCTTCTGACCCAATTTAATCCATCCAGCCCCTTTTGGGTCTCTGTCCCATCAGGAATCTTCCTTTTCTGTATCTTCAGTCTCTCTTAACTAATGCTTCTCCCAGACACAAAAAATATAAACATTCAGTCTGCATTCCCTGTTCCCAATTTCTCATTCTCCTTAGCTCAGTCTTCCATTGCACTAATTCTGTCTTTGGTTATGTCTAATCTGTTATTTTAGGTAGCTACAAATTATTTTTTTCAATCTCAATGATTATATTTTTTATTTCTATGTATTATATTTGATTATTTTACAAACATATCTAACTATGTAGTATATTGCTCTTTTTTTTGCATTCCTATTCTTTCTTTGATGTTTTCAAACATTTTAAACATCTTTATTTATAGCTTCACATAGCTTTATTATTTGAAATTCTTAGAGGAATTGTTTCAGCTATTTACCACATTTGCTGACTCTTGCTCATGGTATATTACCCACTCATATTTTTTTTCGTAACTTTTCCACTGTAAGTTCATCTTCAGGGACATCTTATCTTTGAATTTGACCTAACTTGAAGAAGTAAGGTTTACTTTTAGCTTTAGGAGTTATCACTGGCCTGGGACCATGTTTGAGTTATTTCTCAGCTTTGAGCTTCCAAGACAGTGAGAGATAGATAAATTGGAACCAAAAGCCATAGGAGGCAAAGGCAATAGCTATAAACTCTCAGAGTTTTCTCCTCACTTACTACACAGAATAAACATGAATTTCTTTCTTTCTTTCTTTCTTTCTTTCTTTCTTTCTTTCTTTCTTTCTTTCTTTCTTTCATTTTTCGTTTTTCCTTTGTATCCCTGGGAGAATTTTTCTCATGCATTCTTTGACAGGTTTTCACCCTTCAGAAGTCCTAGCTTTATGTGAGGATCTTAATTCAACCCAGTTGGGTCCAAGGTCTTATCTCTGGCCATGTTTGTCTCCTAGTTCCCTAAGACTCGCAAAGTAAATGTCCTCTTAGGTTCTTTCATATAGTCCTGAACAAATTTCTTTCATTATATCATGTATGATGTGACAATTCCCTTCCCCATCAACTACAGACATCTTGCAAGACAGGGACTGCTTTTCCTCTAGCACAGAGCCTGGCACATTGCAGGCATTTGATAAATACTCACTAAATAATTAAATGAATGACTGAAATATGGCCCTTTGTGTCAGAAAATATGGGCAGGATCATGGAAAACTAAGTATAGAATAGCATCAGATTAGCTAATCATCCATGGCTCGTAGCATAATCACTTTGTCAACCCATTCAAGTGTCGTAGCATATACAGTAAACTTAACTCTTAACATAACATATGCTTAATAAATATTCACTAAAAAAGTATTTTTTAAAGATTTTTTTTAATTATTTATTTGAAAGAGAGTGAGCAAGCGAGCAAGCACAGCAGCAGGGGCAGAGGAAGAGGGAGAAGTAGACTCCCCAGTTGAGCAAGGAACACAACACAGGGCTCAAACCCAGGATCCTGCAATCATGACCTGAGCAGAAGGCAGACGGTTAGCTGACTAAGTCACCTAGATGCCCCTAAAAAAGGATCTTTAACTCTTTTTCTTTGATATACATTTGAAAAAGTAGAAATGATGTTGTGTAGGTATGGACGAGACAGAATATGCTGCTTCCCTATTACTCTAATTTAATACAGCTGGATGGGGATATGCACTCTCTGGGAAGGATGGAAAGAGAGCCAGAATGTGTGGGTCACAAATATTCTACCTCCTCTGCATATGTCTCCAAGTCCTTCTGTTTAGCAAATCCCCCTTCCAGCTATATTTTCCCTATGTCTGTGAAGAGCAATAGTAAGGATCCTTTCTTTCTTTCTTTTAAGTAAAGTATATTCTGAATATCCCAGAAAAGCTTTCTTGTATTGTTTCTTAATTTGTGTTATTGCTTTGCATCAGGATATTGATTTTGATTTTAATACTTGCTGAAAGTGAAATTAGACATTGTTACCTGTGAGCTGTTGTCATCTGTGAATCACTCAATTATATTTTAATAACTGTTTTGCAATGAGGTAATAGTCCTATCTCTCCTCTAGGGGAGGAGATTTTCAGAACCCAACTATCTCACAATGGATTTGCTTCCTCTCATTACCATTATCCTGTTACCATATTTCCACTTTGCTGTTCAGCATTTTAGGTCTATGTGCCAAGGTAAATAAATAGCACTTCAGAATATCCAACAACTCTACCTTAATAACCATACAGCCACCAAATTAGAGAAATGCCATTTACCAGACATAGCAGCTCACTTTTTCTTTCTTACTTTAATTTCCTTAAGGTCTTTGGCAGTTCAGTCTGGAAAAGTAAAAGCTCTTTACCAAAAAGACATTTAGTAATTTTAAACTCCCCTTTCAGATGGTCTCAAGAAAGAAATGGAACAGAGGTGGGGAGGTGAGGAGGGGCTTTACGCCAGCTGTTAGAAGCAATCTTGGCTTGGAGAAGAATGTAAATCCAACCACAACACACTGGTAATATTGGAGCTGTCAGTATCAGTGGAGAAATTCCACGGAAGGCCAAACACCCAACTGCCCAGGCTTTTCATGAAAAATTCTCATCGTTATTCCTGTTTAGCTGGACTCCTTCAGTAGGGGCTGGGATTTATTTATACAACAGAAGGTAATGTCAACAACAGCCAAGGCTGCCTCTTCAAATTACCTCTCTACTGCCCCAGGCAGTGCTCAGCTCAGTCCTCTGGCTCATTCTTCAAATCTGGAAACCCACGGAAAACCCCTGCTATGCAAACCTTTTTATTTAGATTCAGGTGGCTTTATTTTCACTTTTGTTCCTTCCATTATGTGCAGGATACTCTTTCTGAAAGGCAGATTAGATGTTCAACCACTCTAACTACATTTGACTAAAATCCCAAGAGATCCCCATTAAAAATCCACACAGGCTTTGGGAGAGCTACCAGGTGGTTGTTGTTGCTTGTTTTTGCTTGAAGCATAAACCAGTTTCTGGGCTTTTCTGTGCCTGGTGTTGCCCAGCTGGTGAGAGAGCCCCTGTCATGCACTGAGGAGTGACATGTTACATCTATTAAGCACAGCCACCTTTATTTATTTATTTATTTTAATCACGCAATGAGAGTGTTTTTGAGGATGTGAGCTCTTGAGTTTCTGCATCCTGCTTCTATCAGCTGCTTTTACTCTCACATCTGTGATAACCAACTTCTCAACTGGGAGTCTCTGGGGTGAAACTGAGCATCCAGAGGAAGAGCTGTTTTGATTGAGAGCCAGAAGGTCTAAGTGTTTTCCAGTAGAGATATACCTCTTCAGCTGAGTATTACCACATCCAGCAACAGATGTAAAACTCATCTCTTCCCTCAAGGGTATGGAAAAAGAGCAAAAATCCCAAAAGCCGGACTACATTTTCACCCAGCATAGCTCAAATAGGCTGAGAGCTAAATGAAGAATGTGTTTCCTATTTGAATTCCCTCCTAGTTTTTCTGACAGGGAAGAGGTCACTCATGTGCCTGGATAGAGGCAGAGGCGAAAAAAGAAAGAACGAAGATGGTGCTTTACTTGGCCTATTCTGCTACAGCCAAATTGAGAGAAATAGCATTTATTGAGTACCAGTTATTTATTCATCAGAAATGTATTAGGCATTTGTTATGTGCTAAGCAGTGTGCCTCATGGTATGTTTCTAAGACTTAATGTATTCTATTTACTCATCAAAATAGCACTATATTCTTGTGTCAAGGATTATTCTAGCTTCCATTTTTACCTGAGGCTTTTCTAGTCACACAGCCATTATTTGACAGAACAGAAATGTGAAGCCAGGTGTGTTTTGAGTTCAAAGTCTGTGAAATTTCTATCTTATTTTGATATTCTTATGGTAACATAAAAAGTAATGTCAAAAAATTAAAGTTACTATTTCACTGAGTTGTGATGTCATTTAAATACTAAAATCATGATGGTGACATAATCCAAAGAAAAGCTTGTTGTTAGGGTCATGGGCAGCCATATGTTCAACAACGACCTTTTCAGTATTGCATATAGAAGTAAAAGAAAGTAAAAAAAAAACAAAAAACAACAAAAAAAAACCCTTTAAAAATTAGTAATATCTGTTGCAAATCTGGTTTTGTGCAGGGAAAGCACTGCATTAAGCAGTGTTGTTGCTACCATAATAAACCAGGAAGGACCAAGGACACACAGCCTCATACCTAACAGCAAAATTACATGATCAAAAAGAATAATCAAATCAATAGCTTGATTTTTTGAGTATTAAAATATAAATATATTTACTTCCAAGTGTACTTAATTACAAACCTTGTAATTACCAAAAAGACATTTAGTAATTTTAAACTCCCCTTTCAGATGGTCTGAAGAAAGAAATGGAACAGAGGTGGGGAGGTGAGGAGGGGCTTTACGCCAGCTTTAGAAGTACTAAAATCTTTCACTCAAGAAGACATAGATATTCATTTAATCAGCCAAGTAGTTAATGAAAATCTACTTCATATCAGAAACTATGGTTGGCCCTGGAAATAGAGAGATTAAAGATACCCATTTTATCTAAGGGGAATTATAATTTACAAAAGCCTTCACAAGAAACTTGCTTTCAATGGTCTTTAATAAAATGTGCTCCAGGGGTGCTTGGGTGGCTCAGTTGGTTAAGCATCTGACTTTTGGGTCAGGTCATGATCTCAGGGTCAGGAGATCCAGTGCTGAGTCTGGCTCCTCACTCAGCAGTGACATTCTCTCTCTCCCTTTGTCACTCCCCTGCCCTTCCCCTGACAGTCTCTCTCTCTCTCAAATAATAAATAAATAAATCTTTAAAAAGCATATACTCCAACTGGGTGCTGGTTTGTCATAAGCACTCTTACCCTTGGCAAATCAAGGTAGCATGATGGAAAAACTGTCAAATTAGGGCTTTGGACCATGCCCTCAATCCTCTCTAACCTTTAATAAGTGGTGACTATTTTATTCACTAAGAATAAGTCTCTTTATGTCTTTGGGTCATAATTTCTTCATCTACATATCAAGAGGTTTGATAGATAGGAATGCCCTCTTGGAGCTATTCTATCTTTAGTTCTTTAAACCTGTGTTTTAAAAATGTTTGCCCGTAGGAGATTTTGGAGACTATGTCACAGTCAGCCACTAATATCAAGGAAAGAATGTAAGTTAAGACTAATTTTCTACCACAGCTACTTTTTCTATAAAATAATAGAATTCATTCTCTCCTCTTTGCCCATTGCACCTCCGCCTGGCTGTTAACTAGACTTCAACTTGACAGGTTTAAAATTCCATCTCATTTCTTGCCCACCCTAAGCTCAAGTAGCTAATGAGCAGAAAAATGACCAGAAGACAGGAAAGAGGATAAAAACAAAGTACTAGGATGATAACAAAGAATGTGACAGCTGAGAACTGACTTCTACTTGTTGACCTTTTCAGGGAGCTTCTTGAATAAATACATGTGTTTTAATTTTTTAACAAGGTTTATTTTCCAAGACCCTCCCCTACCAGAATAGGAGAAAAAAGGAAAACATGATCATTTATTAAAATGGTTTCCATCATTCAAAATCAGAAGAAAGAAAGATAAAGAATAAAGAAAAATCTGGGGCTTTCTGGAAAGACAAACAGATAGTAAAGGATTAAAAACCTCTAAGTCATAAGCATTCCGTGGCATGAGCTTCTGTGACACCCCAAGTACAGCCTCAAAGGAGGTTCCTGCCAGTGGTACCCAGTAGCACCTATCTGTGGGTGTGTGGTCGCCAGGGAAGCTTCCCTGCAGCTGGTACAGCTGTCACCATGTTGCTGTTATGCAACAATGCAGCACCCATTAGAGCAGTTAACAGCTTCCCAAGCCCCAGCCCTTTCCCCTAACTACGATTTGGTCACCCACATTCTGAAGCTGTTAATTCTCTCCACATCTCCACCTCTACAGAGTGCCTCTATCAAAGAACCTAGATTTAGAATGTTAGTCCAGGAAAAAAGCTAGAAATCCATTTGTTTCTCATATCTCAACTCCATCCCTATCAACACTCAATACACACACACACACACACACACACACACACACACACACACACACACGCTTTTCATGAGAAAGCCAAGATCCAGAGATATAAAGCACTGTGACTCATAAACTAGTCCCTCAGTATTCATTCCACCATTTTTGTCCCCTAAGGATGGTAATTAAAAGGAGCTCTTTGACATGCAGCTTCTTCACTCAAAAGAGTACACAGCGAAGACACATAGTGCTGCACACCACACTCCTTGCTTCTGCTTCATTCTTATTGTACAGAAACAACATCTGTGCACGTGTGCTGTCTATTTGTCACTTCATAAATGCCATGTCTAAACTTGGGCACTAAATGATAGTGACAAAGGAGTGGTAGAAAGAGGGTATTTGGTGACAGCAGGTTGTGTCATTACTACATATTAATTTTATAGCTTTATATAAGTCACACAACATCTTCATTTTCTAAACTTAAACATGTTATATGAAAATAATTTGTGAATATTGAATGTGTTGGGAATACCGGGTTAGGCAAAAGCCCCATTTTTCTTTTTATATACAAACCCCCTCTGTAGAAGAAACAAAAAGCAGATGTGGAAACAGTTCAGGCTACAGTCCTGATTTTTCTACCATCTCCAAACTATATGCAAACTAAGCTTGAAAAGGATCCTGAATTTTTACGAAAGAAAGTCTTTTTTTAAATAATCATAGCAGTTTGTCAAATGCACTCTAAGAGCTTTTTCTTTCATGAATTGCAGTCATAGCGTTATTAAGTGCTGACTCTGGGCTTAAAACCAGGTCTTCTAGCTCTTATTCTAGATCTTTATCAGTTCATCAGTATCTGAAAATCATGTGGTGAATCTGAAATAGATTATGAATTAGAAATGGTGTGCATGTGAATTTAGGACTGTTGCTTTTAAGTAAACCAAACAGAATGTTAATGTTTGAAGAGACCTCTTACTACTAGGAAGTTAACACCACATTTTATTCACAGCCTGATATGGAAGTGCTTATGGAAGCCTGAATAGGAAAGTGATTTTCAAGTTCGCAACTATCTGATGTTACATCCTTGACTGGAATTCAGATATCCTTATTTCAGATATCCTGATGACTACGTTACGTCCACCATGGGCACATGCACACCCTCACACTAGCACATAGATCCCTGATTTAATCAGACACCACATTTCCTCCAAACAGAAAGAGCTGTCTTAGCCAACTCACTTGGAGGGTCACATTTCTCTAACAGTAGACAAATGCATTGACATGCATTATAACTCACGCCAAGAAGGAAGGAGAGGAGGTGTGAGGAGGGGCTCTTCGGTACAGCTTCCTCAAAAGATAGGGACCCAAGAGACAGGCAATACTTTCTTCTGCCTATGGATCTTGTTAGCTGTGGATGTGATGCCTGGAATCGCTGTACCCAGATTGTCTTACCAGGAACCAGTCTTAGAAAGAACTCAATTTAGGAAATGAATTAATCTTGAATTATTTAAATTTAGTGTTTTGTCTAGTAAAATGCATTCTTACTATTTTAAATCACTTTGAGTTGTAGTACCAGGCATTGCGTTTATATAATGATAAAATATCTGGATGGATGGTAGATGGATGGCTGGATATATAAGCTAAAATAATTATATAGCTATAACCATCTATTATTTAATCCTCATAACAACCCAGAGCCAAAATTGTTATGTACATATTACAGAAAAAGGAAGATTCAACTCAGAGGAGTTAAATGATCTGCTCAAGGTTATAGAGATATTCAGTGACATAATCAATTCATATCCATCCTTACCTGACACAACGCCCATGTATTCTACTGCTCCCTAATATTGTTTGGAAATTTAGGGAATATCAGAGCAGTGACAAATTGTTTCCATTTCAAAGTCTAACAGTACAAATAGTTATTTTATAAAAAAAAGTAAGGGTGATTACCCAGAGAATAGCTCTCTCTAAGCAAAATTAGAACTAATTTCTGTATGTATTGAACAGTTACCCAACAGTTCAACAAGCAAAATAATTAGGATGACTACACCATCTGCATTTAATGAAGAATATTTTTGAGAGTGAAAAGACATACTATTAATAATTAAGCTATCACAATAGGCGTATACTCAACTGTTCTATGTTAATAGGGATATATGGTCAATCTAAAGGTAGTCAAAGTACATGCCCTGGGTGTCTCTGTCTCTGTTAGAGACATCATCATAAAGAAAAATACAAATAAAATAATGAGAAATGTCTCATCCTTTCCCTGAATAACTAATCACTCTATTTTTGTATGCTTCCTATTATATCTAATAATTAATAATTTGTTCCGAAATTAAGAGGAAAAAATATAGTTCAGGAATTTTGGGGTGAGTTGGGGGTTGGAAGCAAATAGTTTCAGAAAGAACTCAAGCTAGGGGTGCCTGGGTGGCTCAGAGGCTTAAGCCTCTGCCTTTTGGCTCAGGTCATGATCTCAGGGTCCCGGGATCGAGTCCCACATGGGGCTCTCTGCTCAGTGGGGAGCCTGCTTCCCCCCCTTCTCTGCCTGCCTCTCTGCCTATTTGTGATCTCTCTCTGTCAAATAAATAAATAAATAAATAAAATCTTTAAAAAAAGGAAAGAAAGAACTCAAGCTAGATAAGCAGTAATAATCATTTTACCTACTGACAGGCAGGGAAGAACAATGTAGGAGAGAGGAAACTGTGCCATGAAAAATTGAAATAAAGAAGAAAACAAAATAGAGAGAAAATACAAAAGAGCTGGTCCTGAAAGAGAGCTGGTATCCAGGAGCGTATTTTACTTGCCCTATTTCACCATAACCCTGGGATACTTTTAATTACTTGGCTCTTTTACAAACAGCGCCTGACTATTTTGTCAGAGGGTCAAGGATAACAGCGGGACCTGCCCTTTCCTTGTGCTTAAAGGGACACCACCCCCATATACTTTCAGGGACACCCAACCTGGAACGACTCGTCAAGGACACGCATTTTTCCTGAGCGATCTTTCCCCCAAAAAAAACCTCTCCCATAGACTGTGCTTGCTAAGCCGGTGAGAAGAAGTCGGCATCATCAGACACTGTCTAATAACCCAGAATAAGATTTTTCTGAGGTGCCTAGTCGATCTCATATTTAGTACTCACACTGAGACATGTCCAGACAATGGCATTAGAGAATAAAAAAAGGAACCAATGAATAAAATGCCAGTGATAAAAACAAAATAAAACAAAACAAAACCAAACAATGTTGGAGAAAAAGAAGACATGAAAAGAAGACACCATTTTTTTTCCTTTTGCCCGTTTTTTTCCCTCCCAGTTGAGAGAATGTGCCTTTTTCCTTAAGTAACATAAATTACACTTTACTAACTAAGCCATTGGATTAAAACATTCATTCTAATAGAATCCAAAAAGATTTAATCTAGGAATTTAGTATACAGTAGAGCTCATTAAAACGATGCTTGTGTAGAAAAATCCAGCTTGTTTCTACATAAGAATAAAAAAAAAAATCATGCCCACAATAGGGTTAGAAGGATTACTATTTTCATATTTGTTACTTCTTTAAGTTTTATATTTTGCTTCTCTCCTTAACTGTAAATCTTTAAGATTGCATAACCCCAATTAAGAAAAATAAAAGGCAAATTGAGAGCCAGTATTTATAGAGGAATGCTGTTGGCTAAGGCCCCAGATATTTTCTGTATCTCCAGTGAATTGCTTGTAAAATTTCCAGGAAGTTTGGGAAAACTTTGCATTGACATCACTCAGCAAACCTTGGAAAAGTTTTACCAGGGGAAAAATTGGAGGCCAAGCTGACTGTCTGGGGTACTGATCCTGTGATATTTGTAGACTCAGTTAATGCTAATGAATTTTGCAGAAATCTCGATTCTTTCCCTCTCTCTGTTTCTAGTCTATTCAGGAATAAGTTAATAATTTAACCATCTTTTATTTTATCTTTGCTCCATTTTTTCTACCTTTTCAGATTTTTGTTATCTTTGTTAAAATAAATCTTTTTTATTATGTGGAAAAGCAAAGAAACTAAATGTTAGGTTTATTTTACTTTAAAAAATATAGTCAGCCAACACAATTGACAAGTTTATACATAAAAATAGTATTTTTTATATTTAAAATTATGGATTGAGGCATTTCTATTTTATTTATTTATTTTTAAAGATTATATTTATTTACTTGACAGAGAAACACAGCTAGAGAAGAACACAAGCATGGGGAGTGAGAGAGGGAGAAGCAGGCTTCCCACTGAGCAGGGAACTCGATGTGGGGCTTGATCCAAGGACTCTGTGATCATGACCTGAGCAGAAGGTAGGTGCTTAATTACTGAGCCACCCAGGAGCCCTGAGATTTCTATTAATTTATTTTAAATGTGAGTCTCATAGAGAAACATTGTATTAGTAAGAATATATTTTTGAGAAAAAACATATGAACTAGAAAAATTGAGAGCATTTACATGTTGCATTATTCACTACAGTATTTTGTTGGTCAAGAGCTTTTGGTAAGAGCTTTATTAAAATATGGCACACATCAAACAGTTAAACCATTTAAAACTCTCCATTCAGGAATTTTTATTATCTGTGCACACATGCAGAAATGTGCAGTCATCATCACAGCCAAATTAACAATATTTTCATTACCTTAAAAAGAAACTCCAGGGCACCTGGGTGGCTCAGTGGGTTAAAGCCTCTGCCTTCAGCTCAGGTCATGATCCCAGGGTCCTGGGATAGAGGCCCACATGGGGCTCTCTGCTCAGTGGGGAGCCTGCTTCCTCCTCTCTCTCTGCCTGCCTCTCTGCCTACTTGTGATCTCTCTCTCTCTCTCCGTCAAGTAAATAAATAAAAAAAATCTTTACAAAAAAAAAAAAAAAGGAAGAAACTCCATACCTCTAGCTATAGCCTCCTTATCTTCCACCCCCTATTTCCATCCTCTGTTCTAGGCAACCACTAATCTGCATTCTTTCTCTATAGATTTGCCTATTCTGGGTATTTCACAAAATACAATCAGGTAATATGTGGTTTTTTATGACTTGTTTCCTGCACCTAATGTTTTTGAGGTTTATCCTTATTATGGCATTTATCAATATTTTATTCCTTTTAGTGGCTGAATAAAAGACTTTTTAAGCATCTAGATTTTAATTCTTTTTTTATGACCCTATTAAATGGCTTAAAATGAAATTCTGATAAGTATCTTTTCATCTTGATATTTAGTTGCTCTTCAAAAATATATTGATTTTAAATTCTTAACATTCCAAATTTTTCTGTATTTTGCTAATTCTTTCTATAAAAATATGTCAAATAAGATATCTTCTCTTTTTGAAATCAATCAACAAAGAACTTTGTGTTCAGTAAAAAATATACATGATTATTTGTTCAATAGGGTCAGGTTTTTTTTTGAAGGAATGAATCAAATAAGATTTATTATAGGTATTCTGGGAGAAAACTTTTATAACTGAAAGGATTCCAATCATGTTTTATGTTATTACATGATAGTTATCATTTACTGAAGACTTATTATTTATTGAAGTGTTTACATGTGAAGTGCTTAGCCCTATATTTGCTACAGAATGTGCAAAACTCTTTGTATATTCATGCCTATTGAACCCTTATTTTTATTTAATCTGCTATTTTATAGATTAGATATCAACATCTCCCCCAGTTTACAGATGGGGGAACTGAGGCTCTCTGAACATTCTGGATATTTCTTAAGATATATAACTAGCAAGTAACAGAACCTAGGTTCAAACCCAGAACTTAATTTCAAACCCTACTTTCAAACCCTCAGATTTTATTAGGAAAATCTTCTAACATATAAAAAAGTTGTAAGAACTTTAGAGGGGACACTAACCACCTGAATTCTGAAATTAACATTATATGGTATTTGATTTATCACATATTTATCCATTTATTTATCCTTTTGCCAACCCATCAACTCATATATTTTTAAATTCATTTCACAACAAAGTCCAGTTTCTGATATTAGACAGCGCAAACATAACTCATGGCTCACCTTCTTTACAGTTTCTCAGGCTAAGCCTCCATTTCCTCATCAGTAAAGTGGAAACAGTAATAGTACTATGGAAGATTATTTTGTAAGGATGACCACAATTATACTCCTGGAGATATGCCCCATTGTAATGTGGCCTTATACCTTTTCCCATTCAGATGTGGAATCTATTTCCCTCCCTTTGAATTGGGCTGACCTTGTGATTCGCTTGGGCAATAGAAAACAGCAGAAAAGCTAATGTACCTGCTCTGGACCTAGACTCTAGGAATCTTATGTGTGTCTACTGTTTCTCATAGAAACCTGCCCAGCTGCTATGTGAAAAACCTTAGATCAGAATGCTGAAAAGCACGATACCATAAGGGATTGAAAAAACAATATGGCTCCATTCTTCTAGACCAGCCAGCTCCCCAGTAACCCAGCAGCTGATCACAGATTCACAAGGGAACACAGCAAGACCAGAATAATCACCCAATGGGTTCTATCTTAAAATGCCAACCTACAGAGAATAATGAAGTAAACAAATAGTTGTTTTAGGGCACCAAATTTTGGGGTAGAACTCAACAGAAAACTGATTCAAGAATCTACTTCACAGAAGTATTGTGAGGATTAAAAAAGATAATACATATAAGACGCTTTGAGTTGTGCTGCCATACAGGAAATCATCATCATTATTTAGGCATGAATGGCTAAGTTTCTTCAGGGTGACTGTAAGATCCACTTCCTGCCTAACTACAAGGTAGTTTCCCTTCCCCTAGAAATATTTCAAGACTCAGCTCAAATGTCACATCCTTGAAGAAATTTTTGGGTTACCTGACAAATTAGCTTTGTCTTAAGTACTACATTCATTTCACTAAAACTATACTGTAATATACGTATTTTTTTTTAAGACTTCATTTATTTACCTGACAGAAGGAGAGAGAGCAAGCAAGCACAAGCAAAAGGAATAGCAGAGGGAGAGGGAGAGGGAGAGGGAGAGGGAGAAGCAGTCTCCTAGCTGAGCAGGGATCCCAATTAGGGGCTGGATCCCAGTACCCCAGAATCATTATCTGAGCCAAAGGCAGACATTTAACCAACTGAGCCATTCAGGAATCCCTGTAATATACATATTTGCATCAGTGTCTCTTTCCAAACTATACTGTAAGAATCCAGAGTGTATCTCATTAACATTTGCGACCTCAGTGATAGCATAGTACTCAATGAATATTTATTAAATAAATGGATAAAATTAAAAGACCATAATAATTTTCTTCTTCTTCTTCTTCTTCTTCTTCTTCTTCTTCTTCTTCTTCTTCTTCTTCTTCTTCTTCTTCTCTTTTAATATCTGTTTATTTATTTGAAAGAGAGAGGGAGCGTGTGTGCAAGTAGGGAGAGGGGCAGAGGGAGAGAGAGAAAGAATCTTAAACATCCTCCTAGTTGAGCTCTAGGAATCCTCTACGGGACTCAATCTCACAACCCTGAGATCATGACCTGTGCCAAAACCAAGAGTCAGATGCTTAACCAACTGAGCTACCCAGGCATCCCAGACCTATAATGTTTTACGCCAGAAGACATATGTGATGTTTTTATTCTGTTCATATGGGGTATCACTCTTGTCAGTTCAGTTCTATTTCTTTTCAAACCAAATAGCTTCTTCAGACAAATGACATCTAAATTTCATATCCATCTTGAAATCCTGCATTTATAAATACACTCTATCTAAAACTTTCCTTAGAGCCTATCCATACTTATATTGCTTTAAGTTACTTATGTAAGAGATTTGTGCTATAATACCCAGAATTCCCAAACAATGTGTGAATGTACCTGTGGGTTGTTAAATGAAGACTTCACTCATGTACAGCAAACAACTGGTCTTTTCATTTCTAGAAAAAAACGCATTTGGTAAATATTTAGTGATAAAAAAATTATCAAAGAAGAAACATAGCCTAAATCATTAAAGCCCTGGAGAAAAAAGGTCATAATTACAAATCACATACAATTCACCAATCTTCTGACTTGTTAGTTCATCCTTAATTGTTTGTCCTTACATCCCTTCTTCTCCCCACACTCTGATTGTCACATGGAAACAGCTGGAAATGTAATATAAAAAAACAGATATAAATTAGGAGTTAAATAGGGCATAGGAAAGGTAAAAGGCATATTCTGTTGTCAAGTTTAATTAGTGACTTTCGATGGTAAGTTTGATGGTAACACCTTTTATATGAATTATGTGTTTAGCAGTTATGTTTCATCAATAGATGAGACCTAGTAAAGTCAGTAGAATACCCAGAAAAGGATCAGTGGTTACTTTATGGACAGGAAAAAGTAGAGAAAGTCCTGTCATCATGAATGACTCTTTAAGACCTATCATTCTATTCTGTCTTTATAAAAAGTGTATTATCCAAAATATACTTTTGAATCCTCAACAGTTAAGAAAATAGAAATCTGGAGACAAGGTGTACAGTTCTAGCTCTCAAGCTGGCTTCTCCTGTGGGCCTGGGTAGCCATAATTTTTCTATGCCTCCCTAGCATTGTATTCACTTGTCTGGCTCCTCTAACTGGCCTTGTGTGGATATTATATTCCCCAAGAAAACTATTATCAAAATATTCTGTATTGAACTGGGCTTTCCTGCGGCACATTTTGTTCATCTATCACCAGCAGGACTGTGTCTCTGCCAGTAAAACAGATTTTGGTTTCTGTTTGTTTCATTTTCTGCTTTTTCATTTTTGTTTTCCTAGGTCTCACCAACACCTTGAGCAGAAAAATTATTTGGTAAAAGATGGGAAGATGATTGGAATGTATTTAATAATTCAAAACTTTTTGCTGCACTTTATAAGAAGTCTGAAATGTTTCCATATGCCCTTCAGGGCTGTTAAAGTCTAGCTGGGGAGACATGACATGCATATATGCAAAATCAAATTGCTTCATATACACATCGCTCTTCACTATGTCTACACTATATATTGTCATTATTTATTATTTCACCAATTTTGATAAGGAAATAATAGTAACATACTGTTAAGCTTTAGGAGATATTTAGACTCGCTTGGTCCTAAAACTGCAGTGAAGATCTGCACACTATATCTAAATGTACAAATTAATTATTTAAATGAACTCATTTAATTTTTAATGTAGGTTATTGATTAATGAGTTACTCAATAAAGTCAATATGGTTACAGCAGGTTGCACAATCTTATGGCCAACATGAAGGTCTGATTTCCTACTGACCCAACAAGAAAAAGTGGATAGATAAGCATTACCTTCCAGAATAAAAAAAGAAGTGTGTCTCCAAGAAAATTTGTTATGTATTCTTTTCATTTTTTAGCCTTTTTATACCATTTTAACCATTTTTAAGTATACAATCTGGTGACATTAAGCACATTCACAATGCCATGTGATCATCACTACTATCTTTTTCCAGAAATTTTTCATCATCCTAAAATGAAACTCTTTACTCATTGAATAACTTTCTATTCCCCTGGCAACCACCATTCTAGTCTATTCCTATGAATTTGCCTATTCTAGGTATTTCAAGTAATTTAGATCATGTAGTATTTGTTCTGTTTTGTCTGCCTTATTTCACTTAGCATATGCCTTGAGGGTTCATCCATGTTGTAGCATGTGTCAAAATGTATTCCTCTTTAGAGCTGAATAATATTTTATTGTATGCATATACCCCATTTTGTTTATTCATTCATCTGTGGATGGACATTCATTCATCTGTGGATGGACATTTCAACCCTCTGGCTATTGTAAATAAAGCTGCTACAAACACTGGTGTACAAGTTTATTTTAGAGTTTCTGCTTTCAGTGATTTTGAGTATATACCTAGGAGTAGAATTGGTAGTCCTATAGTAATTCTATGTTTAACTTTGTGAGGAAATGTCATATTGTTTTCTAAAATGGCTGTACCATTTTACATTCCTACAGTAATGCACAAATATCCCAATTTCTCCACATCCTTGTGAACACTTTTTTTTATTTCCCATTCTTTTTTTTATAACAGCCACTTTTATGGATATGAAGACGTCTCATTCTGGTTTTGATTTGCATCTTCTTTCTGCTTAGTGGTTTGAGTATCTTTTCATGTACTTATTGACCATTTTTATATCTTCTTTAGAAAACTGTCTATTCAAGTCTTTTGCTCATTTTTTAGTTGGTTTGTTTGCTTTTTTTTTTCTTGTTGTTGAACTGTAGGAGTATTTTCTATACTCTAGATATTTGTACCATATCAAACATGTGATTTGCAAATACTTTTCTCATGTTGTGGGATATCTTTTCACCCTATTGATAGTGGCCTTTAATGCACAAAATTTTTAATTTTGATGCAGTCCAACATTTAACTACTTTTTCTTTTATTTCCTATATTTCGATATCAGATCCAAAAAATTTCTGGCAAATAAAACATTATGAGGATATTCTCCTATGATTTCTTCCAGGAGTTTTATAATTCTCATTATTATAGTTAAATGTTTAATTCATTCTGAGTTTTTTTCTATATAGTGTAAGGTAACAGTCTAACTTCATCCTTTTGTATTTATCTAACATTTTTCCCAGTATCATTTATTGAAATACTGGCCTTTCCTCATCAAATTGTCTTGGTACCTTCATTGAAAATTTTTGACCATATATGTAACAGTTTGTTTCTGGGCTCTCTATTCTATCTGTACCTTTTTTTTCTTTTTTTTTTCACTATTTCTTATATACCCAGACCTTACATATACTGGTTCCATGTACTATGCAAGATAGAAAATCAAGTGGAGGAGAAAAAATGGAAAAAAGAACCTTGAAAAGATGTTAACTTAGTGAAGTTGTGAGAACAAGATGTCTTACTCTTTATAGAGAAAAAGACCCCAAATAGGAATAGCGGATACTAATGGACTAGAAACAATAGAGAAGGGACTCTAACTTAAAATGACTCTTTAAGAAGCTACTGAGAGTTGCAAGTATCCAATCCTTGTTTGATTGAAGAATGGAATTTATTGTTCTTCCTATATTACTTTTTAATTTTCTTTCATAGACAACTATCTATCCAAAAATTATTTATTATCTTACTTTTTTCTATCATATCATTCTGCATTATAAGGTATCTTATACTTAAAGATTATGAATATTTCCAATGAAAACAAAATACACATGAAAGGAGCTGCACACAAAAAAATTTAAGCTATCTTTATATGCCTTTATTCCTCTTCTCACCACCAAAGTTTCATTCACTATATGAATTAAGCAGTTATAAATATAGTAAAAGGGCGCCTGGGTGGCTCAGGGGGTTAAAGCCTTTGCCTTCCGCTCAGGTCATGATCTCAGGGTCCTGGGATCAAGGCCTGTGTAGAGCCTGCTTCCTCCTCTCTTTCTCTGCCTGCCTCTCTGCCTACTTGTGGTCTCTCTCTCCCCGCCAAATAAATAAATAAAATTTTTTAAAAAATATAGAGAAATAATAAGCAAATTTTAATCTGTCTAACATAGCTCATTTCACATAGAATCTTCAAGGCTATACTTTGAGAAAAAGAGAAATTCTGACCCTAGGAGAATTCACTGAGATATGCTCTACTGATTCAGACTGGGAACTGCATGCAGTCTGATCAACTGAAGCCAGCCATGATTAGGTTTTGCTGAAGATCATAATGATTAGCCACAAAATTTTTCTTTCAATGTCCTAAGAACTTCCTACCTTAATAATCAGCACTTGTCAAATATTAACTATAAATTCATCCATGTCTACTTGTTCATAGGTACACACACTTATAACAGTTGCTAACCTTCAAGTCTGACTATGTACTTTTCTACATTTCAGAAGAAATTCTTCAACATTTCCCATCCAAAGCCATTGTTCAAAGCCCACAGGTGGCTTGGCACTCACCACTCTGTGGAATTCTAAATTTTTCAGCTCACTTCCTTCCCTTGCATGCACTCTTGACCCAGCCCTAGGCAGAAAGCACCTCAAGGCAGGGATTGTGTTCATCTTTGGCACAATTTCATCCATTGTGCTTGGCCCTGGTTGTCTCTGCCCTTATGTAAATATTAAATAATAACAAGACAACGACTGTTCTTTCCTCTGGAGGGAAGGGGATGTTTTCCAGTATTGACTTTCACCGTCCTTACTTTTCATTTAAACATTTTAACTGAAATCTTTATTTTTTTTAAATAGCTAAAAAACATGCATGTACAAATGAAACCTAATTTTTTGCACATTGTTATAGTGCCTTAAAGAAAGATTCTAATTTTTGTTACACTCTGGTAGATTATCATCAATGTTGTTTTGGAGACTTAGAAAAAAAATATGGAAAAAAATGAAAAAAAACCAACCCCACATTAAAAATGAAATGAAACTTGTTCTAACACAGTCCATGAACACTCCATACATTCTCATAAGCCCTGCACATAAGCTGTTGCAAGTAGAGTAAATATAAAATTATGAGGTGCAGTGTTCATTTTTTTAACTACCAAGAAAGGAAAGCAGGTCCAAATTCAGGAAGAAAATGTGAGCATTGTGAAATGCCATGTCTTCTTGCCCCTGGGAGATTTATTTGTTGGAAATTATATTGCAAGGAAAAAGTCTAAATAAATTAAGTCCCTGGTTATTGTGTCACATGTAACTGTGTTTTAGAATATAGCCACAATTTTGCAGTTATGTAAACTAAGCTGTCAAGCCCTTGTTATTTTAAAGCTGGAATCAGGCAGCTCCCCTGACAGCCTTGTAGTCCCAGCTCCCAGCCTGATTCATGGCCGGCGCTGAGACACAGGAAGTTCGTGTCTGCTATAATCTAAACACCATGAAAATGGAACATAAGAAGCAGTGCAGAAAGGTAAAAATAGGCTAAAGCTCATAACCCAGACAAGAACCATACAACATACTTGGAAGGAGAATGGAAAAATTAAGTCTGTGAAGTAGAACATTAGCTTTTTTACAATTAGGGATATCCAGGCCCGAAGTGCAGAGTATGCAGGTCCCAGTGCAAAATGAAAATGAAGGACTCCTTGTTCAAAAATTGTTAGGAATTTCAAGACAAGGAAAGCAGACCGTTAAACCAAGCGTGAGGGCTTTCTACAGTGGCAGGCCTGTTAACTGCATGGGTTACACATGCAGGAAGCTAAGCCTAGGGCCACTTTTTTAAACAGCTGATTAGTTAAGAAGCAGTGAGATGTCTTTACATTGCCTCAGATAGAGATACAGCACCCCTTTATCTGTATTTTTCTATAACAATATCATGCTTTTAAATTGTAAATACATAATGATATGCATTCTATTACATTTTTAAGCTTTTTAAAAAATGCATGGTTGTGTAGTTATGCTGATAGTATAATTCTTTCCATATTTTCTGCTCAGACATATTAATCTAAATTTTATATCAATTCAACAAGAATATAATCTGAATTCATTCTTTAGCTGGGAATTAGAGAATATTCAATGCTCCAGGAATAGCCACTGGGAGAGAAAAATTTTTTAAAATACAGTTATAAATCTGTTTGTTTGCTTGTTTAGGAGGGAATTTGACCATTCCTACCCTAAATAAAACTAAACTATGAGTTGTTTCCTATTACAACAACAACAACAACAAAAATGTATATTTAACTGCCCATATGTCTCAACTAAGAGGAAATTATACTCTTATTTGTCTTCAAAAGCAAGAATTTACGAAAGGGAAAAAAGCATGAGATTACAGGAGCAGGAGAGCTGAGCAGCAAATTTGATTCTCAAATTATCTTTCTTTTTTAGCAAAAAGGTGATGTTTTGGAAGGGGACCCTGAGCCACTACTTCCAGGACCTTCTATTTGCCTCAACTCAGAGAAAGAAGACAAGGCGCCCCTCAGGAAGTTTGTTGGAACAGTAACATCTGCCATAATTTGCAGAGCCCTGTCAACAAACAGTGGTAGGCCATTCTGTTTAAACTGAAGTAATTAAATCTCTCTGCTCTCATAAAAGTAAAATAAAATAAAAATACAACTGCCTGCTGCTGGTCAGTGGAATTACATCGAGTGGAGGTAAATTTTAATTTCATGGTGCAAGTGTTAAATTATTGCCCTCTGAACTGACTGCCAATTCTGCATGAAATCTCACATTGTAATAATTCGTCTTTTGTTTAGGATGGCAAGAAACGTAGAAATAGCACATGTGTTATGATTTGAAGGGAGATTTTATGTGCAATTAGGCTTCTGAGAACTTCAACAACATAATCACATTCAGGTTCCCTAATTGGACCAAGAGGAAACTATCATTTCTGAAATGTTTTGGGGGACTTAACCTTTGTCCAACTTCTCTAGAACATTAAGAATTATTTTGGTTGTGTCTGCTTATTTTCAAGATTTCAATTTAATTTTAAAACTGCACATTTTGTAGATGTGCATCTCCATTAATATGTGAGATTGTTAATAATCAGTCTCTTTCATTACACTGAAAACTGTTAAGAAAACTGTCATGTACAAATGATTCTATATGAGTCTTTAAAAAATTGTTTATTAACAGAACCCCACTCTGTGCCAAGACTCAGTGTCAAAAAAAGATCAATAGGTAAATTTTGTCTGTACAACTCATCAGTATAAAGTTGAATACTTAGAAAAAGTCAGTTTGGAATATTAATAAAAGTCTCACAGGTTCTTGCTGATGAGCATTGAAGCAGTCTCAAATAGTCTCATATATACCTCATAATTCTTTCATGTCTCCATCTAACTAGTAAAATAAAAATGTTAAGTAACTTTAAATGAAGTAAGTAGAAAAAACTGCTTTAGTTTGTTTTAATCAATATTTTATATCTGGCAAGGCACTATGCTGTGTTCAAATCAATGATTCAATACATCCCTTGTAGTTCAATTGATTTGCTGCCCTTAGACATTCTGCATAGCTATTAACATAAAATGGAATGCTGTGCAATCAGACCTGAATAATCTATACATAGTTTATCCCATACCCCAGGGTATCTGAAAAGACTACTTAGGGAGTGAATCAGTCTGACATCCTCCATATGCTATTGACTTGTTGAATTCCAAATTCTTTAATCTGAATAAAAATAGCATTTTCAAACTGCCTCATATTGGAGAGATCCAGCTACATTCAAATCAATAATTCCTTAGAGACAGAAGAATGCATATTCACCAAATAGAACATGGTATACAAAGCAAAGGTGAAAATAATATGTATGACAAGAATTAAAAATCTAGATAGCCAGAATTTAATTTATAGAATCTCTGTACCTGGAGTAAAAAGGAAATGTATTAAGTATTAGGAGTGTGGATGATAGGAGAAACCTGGTAAATCAGCTCGGAGTAAAATGTCCTCAGCCATACGGTAACTTTAATCAACAGGATCTTAAATTCTCAAGCAAGGAATAATAACCTGTGCTTATTTCAGATTTTCAAACTATTTCTTGACAGAAGCTTCCATTTTTATATGTCTATTTTCTTATTTACTATAAGATTTTTCTCTGATTTATCTTCATTGCTTTTTATTTCAGGAAATTCAAGGATGAAAGTTTAGAATGGTCATAATCCTAAATCTAGCTTATATAAACTTAATTTCCTCGAACAAATCACCTCCATTCTTCAGTTTCTCATAATAAAATAGGACCCACAGAACAGAAATCCAAACATACATATACATGCATTGTCATGTATGTGTTTTTACCTACAGATCTATATCTATATATCTGCATATATTTAGGTATATATAGCAAATGTATATTCATACAATCTCCACTAAGGCAACAAATTATAAAAAATCATAGATACAGAAGAAACTTTGAAACCTTTGAATTCTATCTAAAATAAATCATTTCCTTGGATCATTTCAAAAGAGTTGGTGGACATTGAACAAATCTTAGTGATTATCAAAGCTGGATGATGTACTTGGGTACTTGGGGTGCAACTGCTCTATTCTTTCTACAAATGCACTTTTTTTTTTTAACAAATGCACATATTTTACAATGCTTGCAATGAAATGTTAAATGTAAGGAATGGCAGGCTATGGCTGTTCTTATGGCTTTCTCTCTATTTTGTTGTTTTGCTTTTGGTAATTGTTTATCCTCATTCAAAGAAATCACAATTTTCATTATGTATAGATAATCTCTGGCATAACATTTAATCAGAATTTGGCAATTATGATATGTTGATATTATTTAGACTAACATCACCAATTCTGCAAAATATTTTATTTTGGCAAGCATGAAGTCACTATACCATTCACCAATATTATTTAAGAAAAATTAAATATTGTAATTCTTTGAACATATTTTTCCCAATTTAAAATGCCATCAACTAACTATAAGTCACATCATTATTTTTATATATCACTAAGAAAGAACTCTGCCGATTAAGCTACTGAAAAATGCTCTCATTCCTTTATAATTTATTTTTTTACTTTGATTTTATTAAAAACTAGGATGATTTAGACATCATGTTTATCATATAACACTCATGTACACATAGAAATGCAAATATAAATGAAATAAATTGGTGAAAGTATTCTTAAAAATTCTTTACTTCTTAGTCTGATTAGAATGTGTTAAAATCTACAACTTTGCACACAATATCAACCTCTGTATCATGAAGAGTACTAATTATGCAGTATTTCTTGGGAGTGCTCATTCTTGTATCCAGGAATTTTTCCAAGGTGGTGACACCTGTTCTGTATATCTGTATGTGTGCATCTATGTGTAAATCCTACATATATAGTATTATTTTCCCAACTTTTTATGTTGGAAATTATCAAGCCTACAGGAAAGTTGGAAAATTATACAATGAATACTTGTAAACTCTGATATATTGTATAATGTTCCACAGCTGCTTTATCTTCCTTTCCCCATTTAAACTTTGATGGCCCATCTGAAAATAAGTTATAGACATCATAACATGTCACTCAAATATTTAATGTGAATGTGCTATGAGAAGAACATTATCTAAAATAACCTATCCTATCAAAATATCACTAGCCTATCAAAAAAAATTCACATTAAATCAGTAATACATTCAATCCATATTTAAGCTTCCCTGATTTTCCCTAGATGGTAGCTGTCTGTTCTCCTGATCCAAGGTTCAATCAAGTTGGTTATTACATCTGTAAGTTTATTCTATTCTGATATAGCTTCTTACACTGTGTGTGTGTGTGTGTGTGTGTGTGTGTGTGTGTATCTGTGTGTGGTTTGTATGTGTCATTAACTTTGTTGGAAAGTCCAGGCCTGTCTTATAGAAGACCTCACATTATTTGCCTGGAAATTTCATCATGATTACGTTCAGGTTAAATATTTTTTATAAAATGTTATATAGGTGATGTTATACATGTCTAATTATATTGCATCAGGAGACAAATAGTGTAAGTTCCACTATCAGTATTGGTAAGCTTAATTACTTAGTTAATCAGGTGGCTACTACAATCTCATTATAAAGGTAACATTTCCCTTAAAAACTAGTAAGCATGTATTTAGAGGCACTCCAAGACATTGTCAATATTCTGTTACTTCAGCAATCTATTGTATAATAGTTTTTGTATCCATTAATATCCTCTGAGTAAATCAATCATTACACTAGAAGCTAAAAACCATTCTGCAAGTTTTGACACAGGTGATTTTTTATCTTATCTAAAAATATCAACAAAGGTATATATTCAACAATTAGGATTCACATAACTTCCAATAGTCTCTAAATGATACATCAATTAAGTTATTAGGAGGTTTCAATTGTTCTGTCAGTCATCAACAATAATAACCAGGTTTATACTTTCACAGGCAATGATAAGTACCATATGAATTTGTTTGGTGAACAAGATGGTAAGATTGTCATAAGCAGGTGCCCCCTGCCTCGGCACCAATCTTGGTTCTTAAGTTCAGCCAAGAAAGAATAAAGAGCCAAAGTCTCAAGTAAGCAAGTGTTTAATAGCAATTAAAACAAAAAAAAAAAGTATACTTTCAAGAAGGGAGAGCAGACAGGCCCAGAGGTGACAACTGTGCCAGGGCTCAGGGTTGTTTTGTTTTTTATACTTGCATGGTTATGGTTCATAGCCACAGTGGTCTCTGACTGAGACCAGTCCTCCTATGGGTCAGGAGGGGGATTTTTTGGCCCTTTGTGGCCCTTGTTGGAAAGGTCATGGCAGCCCTCCCCTGTGGGTTGGGGAGATGGTCAAAACCTCAATGTCAATGCATTATAATGAAGCTGTAGGTTACTGTAGGTCAGCAATTACGGGGAAGAACCCATGAGTATCCCTCCAGGGTTTTTCTGGGCTGTTTGGAACATGGTTTCTGCTCTTCTAATAGTCAGAAAGCATTTGTTTCCTGCTTATTGCTAGTTAACTTCCTACTCTATCAAGATGTCACATAGATGATATAATGTGAAAAAAGAAAATGAAGAAGAATTCATCTCAGAATGAATAAAGCAAGACAATTCTGATCTTCACAAAGTATTACTACCTGGTTTTCCTAAATACTTTTAGAAATGTCACAAAAGAAGAGATGAATTAGCAAGTTAATAAATTAGATGAATTAGTGAATGATTATATGAGTGATGTAATGTGTTGTTAAATAAGTGTATGTATGATATCAAAAGTTAAATATGTAGTTATGGAAATTCAATCATAAGAACGATTTGAAGATTTAATACATGATTTAATACATGATTTAATACAAATCATTAATATATGATTTTACATGAAGATTTAATATATGATTTAATACATTTATATATACAGCTAAAGTGAAAGCTGCTCACAAAGACAATACCCAGACAGGGATTAGCATGCAAGAAGTTTATTAGGAAAAGCTTTTGGGGTTAATAGCTGTGGGGGAAGGGAAGGATGACACAGGAGATTAGCACAACTGGATTGCATTGCAATCACAAACAAAGACTTCCTTAAAGGCCGCGGGGGTGGGGATGACCTTGAGAAAGGTGGTCTTTTTTTCTGTCAAGGGAAATTTCTAGAGAGATCTGATAGCTAAGGGAATGAGTATTTTAATTCTGAAGGGGGTCTGGGTGGCACCTCACTAGAGTATATTTGGATACTAACAGATACAAGCATTTACGGAGTAGGTAGATTGGAGTTGCATACAAACATATGTAATAGGGATTTATATGTAATAGATTGCTTGAAGAAGATGATTTAACTTTGTAATTTTAAATAAATTATTTCAGTATAACATGTATTTCAAGTATAACATGTATAATCATATATATAAAATTAAACTCTTAATTTTTTATCCACGGTTTTGATACACATTCTACATGGTAATGTCATTTCTGCTATGGGTAAATTAACATATTACACTGTCTAATATTATGGTGCATATACAGCAGAAAATAGTTTATACTTGTTTGGCTACTAGTTAACATCTTTCAAGGTAGAACTCCTGATACCCTGGTTTGTCTGTTTATTTGTTTGATGGATTTGTTAAATGAGATAACTCATTCAGGATAATTTAATAATAGTTACTAGGAAGCCTTGTACTACCTTAGAAGTTTTGTATAATTTTGGTGAGTATTCGCCAATGTTCATCTACCTTGAGAACACAAAAGTACAATTAAATTAAACTATAGATGTAGACAGTTTCCAGTTTTTTGGCTATCCTGAATACATTCATTTATTTAATAAATCTTTTCCCTAAATATACTATGGGAAGAAGTTAGGTAGTAAATATATAATAAAGAACTAAGTTTAGAGAGATTGAGTTTGACAAGTAAAGAAACTATATATATATATATATATAGTTATCTACATATATATAAAAAAGGTAGATTATTACCCTAGCAATGGGTCTGTAGAAACACAAAAGAAAGCCTCGAAATCAACCTGGCTGAATGAAAAATTCCCAAGGTGTTAAAATCTTAATTAAATCTGAAAAGAGAGTAGGAGCTATCTAGGCAAAGAAGGGTGAATGTAGGGGTGCCTAGGTGGCACAGTTGGTTGAGTGCCGGACTCTTGGTTTCATCTGGGGTCATAATCTCAAGCCCCATGTCTGGCTCCATACTCAGCACAGAGTCTTCTTGAGACTGTATCTCCCTCTCCCTATGCCCCTCCCGCTCTGTGCTCTCTTTCTCTCTCAAATAAATAAATCTTAAAAAAAAAGAAAGAAAGAAAGAAAGAAAGAAAGAAAGAAAGAAAGAAAGAAAGAAAGAAAGAAGAAAGAAAGAAAGAAAGAAAGAAAGAAAAGAAATCTTAAGAAAAAAAGAAAAAGAGAGAAAGAGAAAGAAAGAAAGAAAGAAAGAAAGAAAGAAAGAAAGAAAGAAAGAAAGAAAGAAAGAAGGAAAAAAAAAGGAGGTAAAGGCAGAGGAAAGATCTTATGGAGGTAATAGGTATTTATTAGGCATCAGACACCCACCCAAGTACTTTACATTAACATTTATATATTATAATCATTAAAATAACTCTATTGATCATATCCTATGATTGTTCTTCCTTTGTGGATGAGGGTTCTGAGACTTAGAGAAAGAAGGACTAAGTCTACACACCCTCACAAGTAAGTAGCCGAGCTCAGGTTTGCACCTATAGGGAGGTATGAAACAAGATTGTATTAAGAGAGAATGTGAGGGGCACCTGGGTGGCACAGTTGGCTTAGCATCTCTTTATTTTGGCTTATGTTGTAATCTCACGGTGGTGAGATTTGAGCACTTCATCCAGTTCTACATTCAGCTCAGAGTCTTCCTTAGATTTTTCTGTCTTTCTTTGCCCTTCCCACTCATTCTCTCTCTCTCTCTCTGATATGAATGAATGAATGAATGAATGCATATTTAAAAAAGAGAGAGAGAGAATGTGAGTTCAGGAAAGGAAATTTAACAGGTAGTCTGAAGCCAAATCATGGAGTCTCTATGTTGAGTTAATGAATTTGAACTTCATCAGGATAGAAGAGTGATAAGATTATATTTTCATTCTAGAAAGATTACTCTGATACAGAATGAAGAATGCATTGCAGTAGTCAGGAAGTGATTGCAGAATTGTAAGCTGTAAGCAATGAGTGCTGGAAATAAAGCTTTGGCAGAGTTAAGGAAAGAAGAGACAGATTTTTTTTTTAATTAATTAAGTTTTGAAAACAACAGCACTTTGTTTCCAGTTAGCAAAAGACTGCCAGTCAAAGAACAGAATCTACTAGACTCCAGATTTCTGGCTTGGGAAAATTGGATGGATGAATGAATTCAATAGGTAACCTAAACACCAGAAGTGTTTGCAAGGAAAATGATTCTTAAATTTTTAAAATATTACATCCTAAAATGACAGTATTTTTCCTAGAATATCAATGTTACTATTTCTTAAGATCTTATGACATGATTTCAAGTTAAGTCCAAGGTTTCTGTTTCCATTGCTCCATTTCTTTCCATGTTTCAATGTGCTGTAGACCTTACTTCCTAGTTTTCTTCCAATCTTTCCCTCTTTTCTATGATAACTCAGGAGTTGGGAGAAACTTTTTGATAGATCTTCTCTCCTTAGGTATCAGTTATCTATTATATTGAGACAAATTATGCTGTAACCCAAAGCTTACATAACAGTGGGTAATCATTATATTACATAGTTTCTGTGAGTTATGAATTTGGGAGCAGCTAAGCTAAGTGGTTTGACTTAGCATTTCTCATAAGGTTGCCATCACAATGTTGGCCGGGGCTGCAGGTATCAGAGGGCTTATAGGGGCTAGAGGGTCTACTTTCCAAGTTGGATCACTCACATGGTTATTGGCAGGAGGTCTCAGTCCCTTGCCCCATGAATCTCTCCATAGGGCTACTTGACATGGTATCCTTGTCATGCTGGCCATTGGCTTCCCCCAGAGTGAGAGAATGAGCATAAAGGAAGCTATAATGTCTTTTAGAATCCAATCTTGGAAGTCACATATAATTAATTCCACCACACTGTTTAGAAGTGAATCACTATATCCAGTCCATAATCAAGGATAAGGGAGATAATGTACTTTTGTTAATAATAATGTATTAATATTGGCTCACAAATAATAATAAATATACCAATACCAGTGCGAGATGTTAAATGTGTGGAAACTGGGACAGGGAAGAGGTGATATGGAAAATCGCTGTACTTTTTGCTCATTTTTTTTTTTGTAAACCTAATAATGTCTTTGAAAAGTAAAGTCTAATGATTTTTAAAAAGAGAATTAGAAACACTGGATAAAATGGACAATTCAATTTTGTATAGCAAGTGAAAGGGGAAAGAGGAAGGAAGGAGGGAAGGCAGGAAGGCAAGAAGACAGGAAAGCAGAAAAAAAGGAAGGCAGGAAGGCAGGAAGGCAGGAAGGCAGGAAGGAAGGAAGGAAGGAAAGAAGGAAGAAGGATGGATTGGATTATGGTTACCTTTGTAAAATTTGAAAAATTTTTCCTCTTGGCTAATTGCTGCACCAACACCAGACTGTGATAATTATTTATCTATTTGCAAATTTGACCAGAATTTAATTTTATAGGGAGGAGATTCTAGTGGTCTAAAGGAGATTCTAGTATGCCAGAAGTTATTTTCATGATTCATTGCCTTGAGTAGCTTTCTATCTTCCACCATTTCATAATAAAAGAGAATTGCACAACTCTGTAGTTAACAAGGCTCTGGATTCAGGCTAAACAAGTTTAAACCTGATTCCATCACTTAATTAACTGTGCGATGTCAGGTAATTAGTCTTAGCACATAATAAGAATTTAGTGTTACCTACTACAAGAGTTTTGCCATTAAAGACTCAGTATTAACTAGATTTAATAAAAAGATCTAGTTTGAATTTCTTAACTATGTCTTTCCTGGGATATTTCTAATAGAATTCTTTTCATCAATATTAGTTCTCATTTAGAAAACCCCTCTACACTTCAAATTGAAATCTTCCATTTCATATCTCTCAGGTTTTCTATAAAAGTAGATTAGTTTTAATTTCTATTATCTTCCTTACATAACAAAAATTGGAAATACCTATTTTTTTCTTACTTTGGCCAACATGGGGGCAAGTTCAGTGCAGCAGGATCTGCATAAGCAAACCATTAAACCCAAACCCATAAATGTTGCACCACAAAGCTACCCAAATGGAAACCTCAGAAAAATCATCCCCCAGATAGGCTTTAGAAAATTAAATTAAGATTATATTTTGGGAAATAGGAACTTCAGAACACCAACTCCTGCAATCACATACATTACATGCAAAGCTTCCCTCCTTTGATGAAAGTATTAAGTTCAAACCCTTGAGAGGCTTGGCTATGAGAAGCAACATGCATTCCTAACACGAGGTCTCTCTATTTCAATTTTCTAGTATTAGCAACCCTGAATCCATAAATTTCAGTGATGGTTATTAATAGACAAATGATATTAATTGTATGTTTTCTATTTTCTACTGTCACAGAAGCTTATGATTTCCCCCTTTCCTTGACCAACCTTGCTTTCATTAATTTATCTAATGTATCTTTGAGAAAGCTTAAAAGATTGAGCCAAAAAGGGAGGAAATACATTTCTGTCCAGTGACACGATGCTAGGTCTAAAGACAAGGATTTATTTTATTTTATCTTATTTTATTATTTTGTTTTATTTTATATACAAGCTACTGAAAACATAGGAGTTATTAATAATGTCTCTGTCACACATAGACCTAATATATTTCTATTAACTAGCTTCACTAATAACATAAATCACAAAGGCCATTTATTCCTTCATCTGAAATATGACTGATTAGATTTCCATCTCTGCATGACATTTTTTAATACCGGATATGCATCTTACTTTTCTGGAGCACTCAAAATAGCTTAATAATTCTCTGCAAACTGAGTTGCCAAAGCTACACTGGAATTTTGATGTTTCCATTAATAAAAGATACATGCCCGCAGGAGGTACAGATTTGTGATCTCAGGATCCAGAGTTTAGGGGCAAAGGGAAAATGGCTTGCATCTGTACAATGATTAAATGTATGTTCAGAAAGAGGAACTCTAAAGTGTCTATACAGATCTAACAAGACCTATTTGGACCTGGGGCTTGCCCCTGCAGGGTGTTTTTTGATAGCTTTATCTATGTCAGACACTGAGGCTCTATCCATTCTCACTTGTCAATATACCATGGTAGCTTCAGAGCTGGAAACAGGGAGATGGTGGGCCACAGGAAGAGAAACCTGAACGTCAGGGAGCCACTGCACCAAGTTCATAATAGCCTAACCGAAATGCAATGCCAGGGAAAACAAAACAAAACAAACAAAATGA
The DNA here is from genome assembly GCA_004023965.1 of Spilogale gracilis. NCBI lineage: Eukaryota > Metazoa > Chordata > Mammalia > Carnivora > Mephitidae > Spilogale > Spilogale gracilis. The sequence continues at coordinate 30,786 of PITA01013970.1, forward strand.
AAGCACACACACCCAAGTCAAATGTCAGGAAAAAAAATTTAAATGATGCCAAGAAGCCTAAAAATAGAATTTATAACTAGTTAGTAAGGAAACGAAACTTCTCAAAAGAAAAATAGAAGTAAACATACCTAAAAATCAAATATGAGTCCTCTGCATTTGCCTCCTGGGTAGGGTAAGAGAGAGAGCACCATGAAAACATGAACCTGAATATGAATACAATCTGAAGATACTGTATCTTCATGAAGGTTTATTGTGTGAGAGCATTTAACAAAAACCTGTCAATTCATACAATCTCGTCTTTAATTGTTTTAATCAGTACAATTTTTAATGTGCCTTTTCTATACAAAAGGCACTATACTAGATATAAAGAAAAACAAGACTCAGTTGAATACTGAAGTTCCTTTTTTGTGAATTAAAGTAGCTTTATTTTTGTTCTTATAAAAACAAATACTAATTATAAATATCTAGAAAAAATGTGTCCAAATTCATAATTAATGTCTAGAAATAACCACTATTGACATTGTGAGATATATTATTCTAGCCTATCAAATATATATGTGTGTCTATATAAACATATATATATATATACACTATATGTAATATACTTATAGTTTATATGCAATATATGCAATATTTATACACACACATGCACACATAGACCTATGCACACATACAAAAATAGAACACTTGCTTGCTAGGGCTACCCTAACAGATATCATAACTGGAGTGACTTAAACAATGGAAATTTATTTTCTCTATGTTCTGGAGACTAGAAGCCCAAGACCAAGGTATAGGCAGTCCTTAAATGTATTCACATTCTGAGGTTCTGGGGGTTAGAACTTCATAATATGAATTTTGAGGGGACACAGTTTAGCCTATAACATTAATACATATGTATATACATAAAGAGAGGGAGATTTCTATTTTCAATAAAAATGAGACCATGTCAGGCAACCTAATGTGCTTCTTCATCTCTTTCCATTGATATATTTTTATCTTATTCAATTAGTATGACTATGTAGGAAGTCATTTTATAACTTTAAGGTAATTTATTTCCTAAATTGTTATTATTCACAGATTATTTATGATTACTTAATATATGCATAAATTATCTAAACTCTATAATAAACCTACTATGATTTGGAATTTTGAGGGTATTTTCCTTAGAAGCAATAGCTAAGAATGGATGATGGCTTAAAGGGCATGCACATGATACTTTTTTAAAATAGCTCTTGAGAATGTTTTTATTAACTTACAAAAGAAGTTTGGCTACTTTCCAACACCCTGATTTTACTATTAGTATTTACTTTAGTCTTTGAAAGTATGATAGATTGAAAATACTATTTTGGTTTTGTTTTACTTGCATTTTTTGCTTGCTATGAATCCAAACATCTTTTTATTCATTTATTGTCCATTTTAATTTATTAATTTTAATTCCATGCTATGTCTTTGGCTCAATATTCCATTAAGATGTTTTTTTTTTAATCAACTTGAAGGAAATGTTTACATTTATCAGAATTGGTCATTTGCACATAGGCACAAATTTTTTTTCAGATTTGTGGTTTGCTTTCTAGTACCATTTATAGTGGTTTTCTGAAATTTTTGTTTTATCTCCTGTTTTTATTTAAGGCTTTTGTTGTTATGGTTTTGGCCAGTTTATGAACATTTTTCTTTGTTTTTTACAGTTAGCCTAACTTTTACAGAAAGGCCTAACCCCACAGGAAAACTGTTTGTATATTCACTAATTTGCATCAAATATTTTATGAATTTTGGGGGTAATTTTTAATTTAGTTACAGTTGAAGTATGCCATAACAATAAAATATTGTCCATAAAATATGGTTAGCTTGCTTTGTAATGCCATTAAATAAATAGCTCACTTTTTATTTAACATTTTGATGAGCCATAGTATTACGGCTTATAATAGTATATTTTAATACTATAAGACTTATGGCTTGATGGGTCATATACGACATTTTTATATATACTTGTCTCTATTTTAAGATTATGATCTGTTTCTAGTCTAAGATCCTTTTTTTTAAGATTTATTTATCTATTTTAGAAAGAAAGGAAAAGAGAGAGAGCACATACATGTGAGGAGGTTTGGGACAGAGGGAGAGAATCTTCAATTGACTACTCACTAAGTGCAGAGCCCAATATGGGGTTGATCTCATGACCCAGGAAATCATGTCCTGAACTCAAACCAAGAGTCAGACACTCAGCTGACTGAAACACCCAGGTGCTCCTAGTCTAACCTGCCTTTAGAAAAATGCTGTTTATTTGTTATACCTTCATATTATGTTTTAATATGTGATAGGAGAAATTATTATGTTTTTAAAAAAATTTCCTAACCACATTCTTTCATGCTTATTCTTCAAGATTAAGTATGATTTTATCAAAAATTAAACCACACCAAGAGTTTTTTATTAGAATTATATCTATAGATCAATTTTTAAAGATTTATACATTTAAATTATTTATTCTTACCATCTGGGAAGATAACATGCCACTTCTTTTATTCAGCTCTTACTTCGTGACAGTCAGTGTAGTTTCATAATTACATATGTCTTATATGTTTTTTTATTAAGTTTATTCTTAAATAATTTATAGATTATTTGCTATTGTGAATATAATGTTTATTTTTCTATTGTATTTTTTAACTCCTATATAGGAAAGCTATCATATTTTGGTATATTTACTGAGTAAGTGGCCACCTATTTAAATTTGTATTAGTTCAAATGATTTCGCAATTAATTACTTTATGTTTTCTATAATATCAAAAAAATAGTAACTAATGGCAGGTTCATTCCAAAGTAAACAGATTCTTATTTCTTTTTACTCTCTTTTTATACTTGTTAGGACTTTCAGAACACTGTTCATTGTAGAGGTGAAAGCAGGCATTGGTATTTTGTTCTTGTTATTAACAGAACATCTTTGAGTCTACCTCCATTCAGCATGATATCTACTCTTGGTTCACATAAAACATTTTATTATAAAACTATACCTAGTTAACATGGATTTGGTCTTTTAAAAATTTTTGTAAGAATGGATGCCAAATGACTATCATGGTGGCTTGCTGAAGACCACTGGCCTTGTGGAATTGACTGTATATGAAAGTTCACATGAGAGGCTAAGAATATTGTACACAGAGATTCTTGATGTTCTTGAGAAAATTCCTAAAAATGCAGCATATAGAAAGTATACAAACCAGATTACAAATGAGAAGCTAAGTATAGTTAAAGTGGAACCAGATATTAAGAAATTAGAAGACTGAGTTCAGGGTGGCTACCTAGATTCTTCAGGCTGAAATCAAAGAGGTCTGGCAAGAAAAATGATACAGTGGAAACCCTGGGAACCTTTAGTGGAAGAGTCGTCTGCCAACCAATGGAAATAGCCAATATAATTATCCTTAAATGACTAGTGTGTTGATGGGAAACTAATGTAATTAAATATTCTGTTATATTAAAAAAAAGAATGGTTGCTGAGTTATAACTAATTTTTGTTTGTTTGTTTTTAATTAGTAACATGGCCATGCATTTTTCTCACTAATATGAGGAATCACATTACTATATTTGCCAATGTTTAACAAGCCTTACATTCTGGGACTAAGTATATAATCTTCTTTTCTTTTGTCTCCTGTTATTTTAAGTAAGGTAATATTTGATACATATAAAAGAGCTTAAGTAATATATGTATAAGTTATAAAACATAACTTCAAAAAACACTCCCAGGTGCCTGGGTGACTCAGTCTGTTAAACGGCTGCCTTCAGTGCAGGTCATGATCCCAGGGTCCTGGGACGCAGTCCTGCAGGGATCCTGCTTCTCCCTCTGCCTCTTCCTTCTGCTTGTGCTCGCTCTCTCTTCAATATATAAAATTTTTTAAAAATCTTAAAAAACAAAAACAAACAAACAAAAAAAACGCCCACTCTCAACAAATCTCCAGCCAGACTAGGAATAAAAGCATTTCCAGTATCTTTTATCTGTCTATGTATGTCATCCCTTGTCCATGTCCTACCAAATCAACCACTAACTCGAATTACATCACGTATTACAACCTTCAGGTACACTATCTGGTTGAACATGTTAATGAATTTTTTTAGAAATGTCTTATCTATATTCATCTCTATTCATATGAGAATATATAGTGTTCCGTGCTATGCTATCTTAGTGATGTTTAGAAGTATCAAGTCTCAGGAAATTGAAAAGCTTTCAATATTATCCTATATCATAGAATTTATCTATTCCTTGAATGCTTGATAGAGCTTGTTTTTAAAACCAAAGTTTTAGGAATAAATTCTTTTGTGACTTGTCTCATTCTTTATACCTTTTATTCTACTGAGGAGTGTTTTGCTTTGTTATTTGTTTTGTTTGGGTATTTTCTTTTTAACTCTTATTGTTTCACTTTCAGTGATTTATATGTCATCCATTACACACACAAACACACACACACACACACACACACACACGCCCAAAATTTAAATTAATGTTTGCTTTTTATTGGTGATGTCTGTGTAATCTAATTCTTAATGTCAGAACACGAACCTTCATTTGTTAGATTTTCTAGCTCTGGAGTTTAGCTATCAATTCTATTAAAGTATCCTTTTTAATCTATTAATTTTTCCTGTATTTATTGTTTTATTCCTTTTTAAATTAACAAATTGTTCTCTTTTGGTTCTGGAATTGATTCTTAATATATTCAAACAAATTGTTACCAAAAACTTCAATTCGAGAGAAAAAAAAGGTAGGAATGTGCTGGTATAAACAAAATGGAGACCTAGAATCATGCAGACAATAGAGCATGCTTAAGATTAGAGACTGTTTTCATTGCTATGAATGTTTAAATGGCATGAAATGTTGGTTTTTGTTCTTTCAGTGAGCCAATAAATATGCATTTAAGGGTGTTTAAACTTTATTTTCCAAAGGAAAATGTTTTTAATCTTTCCTTGTGGATTTACAGCTCTGTTGCAATGGGTACGCACAGACTGCAAATCTGATTAGGTTTGTCTGTGTGAAGTTGCTCTGTGGCTTGGGAAAATAGCCACAAAATTTTGTACGTTTCAAACTATGTGTTGGGGAATGTATTCATGTTGTCCTTATTACCAGTTTTTGTAAATACATTATAAAAACTTAAAAATAACATGTTTTCTTTGTAAAGTAGATTATCTATATGTTTAATTAATTTAATTAACTATATTACTCAGATCCTATATTGCGGTGGCTTTTCAACTTCTGGCCACAAACTCCTGCCTGGTATATCAAATTATACAGTGTCTATGATTTCAAAAAACTATATTTACCATCAACTTTATTTTATTAATAGTTCAATTTATTTTAAAATTTCAAATAACATGTAAAGATGGTGTGAGATTTTTATATATATCAAAAAAGGGCATTGATTTTTAAAACCATTAGAGTTACTACTTAATAATCATTTTTGGCTATTTAATTAACAAAGTATAAGACAAATACATTATACCTTCTTACTTTGAGACCTTATAGTTGCTCCTTGTTATTCCTTTCAGTATGGTATAATACTTTAAGTTCATAGTGGCACATTTCTGCTCATCTTCATTCTAAATTATATCTTCTATCTCAAAATAACATTTTTTCTCACATTTAATATGTGTTTACTTTGAATTCTTCTTTGTTTGATGTTGATATTGCTCACCTGCTTTCTGTTGGTTTTCATTTGCCTTGTATAGCATGATCTGCTCTATGTTTTCAACATTGTTCTTTCATTTTTGTTTGAAGAGTGCTGTCTTAGAGACAGAATATATATGAACTTCCTTTCTATTAATATAAAGTCCTAACTTTTCAATAGAGTAATTTTTACTTACATTTATTTTAATAATTGTGTTTTTATTTCCATCTTCATATTTTTCTTTATTAAAATGTTTTGTTTACTTTTTGTATTTTTCCATATTAATTCATTAGATCATTCAAAATATTTATTAAGCACTCATGTGCCAAACAGCATTGCCCAGTTTTTTCTTCCCCTTATGATAACTGAAACAGTGATAGCCAACATTTATTTAAGGGTTTCCCACAAAATAGGTATAGCTCTCAAATTTCAAGATATATTAACAGATTTAATGCAACATTAAGTTGGTACCATTAATATACCCATCTTAAAGAGGAAAATGTGATGAAAAATATTCAGAGACCACTCATGGTGAGTAATTCCGTAAATGATGGAATGAGGAAATGGAATTGCAAAGTCTGACTCCAGAGGTTTCTGATTGGGAAGTTTTATTTCTATTTTTATTCCACTGGCTATTTCATCTTTAAGCATATTTACACTCATATTTAGCAATATGAAAATGGAAGCAAAGTTTTTGTTTTTTCTTTCAAAATTTCCATTACTATCTTTTTCCTAAGAGTCTGGGTCCAACTCACCCTGTAGACTCTAAACTCCACTCTCTGTCTTTTCCACCAGACACGGGGCACACAATAAATAATTGTGAATGTTGCATAAATATATAGCCAAGATTTACCTCTTTGGTTTACTTATTTACCTATTTGGTTTTGTGAGATATCCAACTTGTTCTTCATTGCTTCTATTGAGTTACTTAGTTTCTTAAATGTTCTACATCTCCTATTACTTTACATATTTTCAGATCACTCCATTTTGATATAGTTAAAACTGTCAGTTGAATCTCGGTATTTTTTTCCATTTTCTGTAGTAAGTAACTGTTTCTGATTTGCTTGAATGGTTCTTCTATTTAGAGTATATCCCTATATAGGGATCTGAGAACAGAATATTCATGATTTCACTTTACAAGATTTGGGTAAATACTTGAAAATTTTTTTTGTTATTCAAAAAGAAATAGTACTGCATGAATTATAGCTAGAAAATCTAGAGCAACTATATATTAACCCATGGCTCTCACTAAAATATGTGTAATTTCATTAAAAGAATGTTATGTAGATTTGTTTAAGAAAACCATATAAATGTATCAATGATGCTATAAAATATTTATCCCTTAAGTATTTAATATCCCACAGCTTTAGGTAATCCCATTTTATATATAAGAAAACAGAAAACCAAATAATCACTTGAAATGCAAGAATTATCTCCACAGTCAGCAGGCACACACCATCACCATCCCCCTCAGTACACATAAGCTGGCTCACAATCTCCTCACCTCATTGATATACTCAATGTAGTCATTGTACACACATGACAATATTCTGTTCAACTGATTTTCTCCTAATCTATAAAAAGTAAATTATTGGCTCTTTTCTCCTTCTCAATGACACGTCATTTATATCATTTGCTAAGTGTTTCATATGGGTTTTAGGAACTCCCTAGCCAGAATATTTTTGTTAACTAGACAAAGAACATGGCTCTTTTCATATTGCAGGTTAAGTATCCTGTTTGGGGTTAGTACGAAAAGAACAGGCAGAGAAATGCCCTCTTGGCTGGAAGAAGGGAAAAGAATCGAGTACACATTATAAAAGCAATTATTCCCTTTGCTGTAGAGTATACAGAGAAAAAAGTAAGAAGGCCAAAGAATTACTAAAAAGGAATTTGCTGCTTCAATGACCGTGTTAGATACCTGTTAAGACCTTTTGCTTCCTCTACGGTTTCTAACTAAATCTCAGCAAAAAAGAGAAATCTAAAGAAATGGTGGGAATTATGTTAGAACTGGGCATTTTCTTCTTCAGTGTCACTGTAGCTGTTATTCCCTGGCAGCATAATTGTAACTAATTAGAATCTAGTTAGATACAGAGACAGCATTAAAATCCTTTGCTTATTTTTCTCCCTTGATGGTCACAGTTTGTGCTTCTATCTGTTCAGGGCAGGGTAAGTTTCAGTCTCACAATCAGTTTTCAAGTTTAGTTTTCTCTGTTTATTTTGTCTTCCAAATAATTTGCGCGAATTTTGACATTTTGCTGTGGACTATGTGAACCACTTTCAATACTCACTGCCAGGTTAGCCACTGAACCCACGCAAGGCAGGATAAAGCACATTTACCACCCCTGCAGCTCTAATTGCAGGATAGCCAGAGGGTATCCATTTGGTCTATAATTAGGTCATTTCTCTCTCATCTCCTGCAAGTGTGTATAATTATAAATTAATTTAAAATCCCACTGTGAGAAAAGAAATTCTCTGTAATATAAAGGAAAGACAAAGACTGCAGGAAGTATATCTTTAAAAACATTTTTTGGCATTTCCTTCAAAATTGATCCTTGAACTGGTTTTTCATTCTACTACTCATTTTCCTGGCTAGGAGTTTCATCAATGCACATTTAAATTTTGGGTCAATTTGAAGTTACACTGCAGCCTTAAGGTTTTGATGTTTCTTGCAGAATTTACATTTAGCAGATCAAAACTATTCTTGGGGGAAATAAAACTCATTGAGAAGTCAGCCTCTGAGTGATGCTTAAAGGTGTGGCTCTGTGCAGGCCCTGACATGAGAACTTGTGTTCAATATTTTTCTTTCTCTCTAAGTGCCACACATTGGCCATTTTAATAGTCACCTTTCTGTTTTCACGATAAAAATGTTATGTGTTACATTAGGTAAGATAAAGCATTTTTTAAAAATGGCTCCTACTGTATACTGCAGTAGCTGTCCTTTCAATCCATTTGTCTGAGCTGTTATTTTACTTATGTTATCCAAAACTGTGGTTAAAGGTATTACTCCATGCATTTTCAGAGATGATACAGCTAATAATATGCATGTCTGCCGACAAGATAACCTTAACCAAGCTATTGAGGCAATGTTTTGACTTGCTAGATTTCTTGTTTCTGTCAGGAAATCAATATTTTTCGTGGACTTGGGGAAAATGTGGCAGGTGTTGCAGAGGCCAAGACAGTGCACATAAGACCCAAAATACATATGTGGCCTTTTTAATTTCCAAAACACTGAAAATGAGAGAGAGAGAGAGAGAGAGAGAGAGAGAGAGAGAGAGAGAGAGAAACAAGCAAGATAAAAGTTCTGGCACCAGAAGAAGAGGTATTGTATTCAAATAATTTCTCTAAGAATATTCTGATGAATCCATAATAATCCTTATAGAATGCAAAAAATTGCGGTTTTTGTTTTAAAGGTTTCATTTATTTATTTGACAGAGAAACACAGCTAGAGAGGGAACATAAGCAGAGGGACTGAGAGAGGGAGAAGCAGGATTCCTGCCGAAGCAGGAAGCCCGATGTGGGGGCTCAATCCCGGGTCTCCAGGATCATGACCTGAGCTGAAGGCAGTCACTTAACCAACTGAGCTACCCAGGCGCCCCCAAAATTGTGTTTTTTAAATAATTATTTTACTGCTTTGCAAAGACCCTTACATGCTTCTGACATTACAGTTAGAGGATAATGAGGGTAGTATTTCAAACTTAGACACTATTCTAAGTTCTTAACATTCAAGTCACCCTATGAAGTGTATACAGACAAGGAAAGTGAGGCACAGGAGACTAAAAAATATGATCAAGGCCTACACAGGAGGTCACTGGAATTCACACATTTAGGTTTGAGAGTGCTGCTCTTTCCACATGATCCTATGCCAGGGTAATAGGAATAAAGCCTGACCAGACAGATGCCACCAAACTCTATTAACCTGGGAACCTGACAGGGTAGGAAAGGCTTTGACTGGTACTCTATAAGTGCTGACCAAATATTTCATGGATTTAATTTAATAGTAACTTCTTAAGTCTAGTGATAGTATATGACCAAGTTTGTCATTCAAAAGTTTTTCTCTAGCCACAGAATAGCTAAAGATATTTCAGACCATCAGGGAATTCCATAGTCAAAAGCTACAGAATCTACTTCTAATCAACTAAGTCTAGTTTTGTGCTTATTTGGCAATCAAATAAAAGTAAAAATGGAATCTACCGAAATTATCCCTATCATCAAAGGCTTTAAACTATCAAGATATTCTGTCATAAAAATAAGTTGTAAGAGGGTTTCAGCATACACAGAGGGCGAAAGTCCGTAAAAGATCAAATTCTGAAAAGAAAATGCACAACCTTAGATTTTTTATTTTCAGAAAGACATAGTCCTTACTTCCACTGTTTAAGATTTTAAAGACATTTCAATTAATAAATAACACTGAATTTTATATTTTATGAAAATCTAATATAACTAATCTATTTCCACCAAATCACTAACAATCAGGTGTCAGGAAACTTCTGTAAAGGTCCAGATGTCAAATATTTTAGGCTTTGTGAGCAATTTGGACTCTGCCATGCCTATTCTATCATTGCAACACCAAAGCTACCATAGATGGTATGTTAAATGGGTAGTACTGTGTTCCAATAAAATTTTATTTACAAAAACAGTTGGCCATAAAAACATGCCGAATGTAGTTTGCCATCCATAGAAAGATCATGTATATTTTTTTACCTATCTTCTTGTAAATAAGAATATATTTATAGGGCTCCTGGGTGGCTTAGTGGGTTAAAGCTTCTGCCTTTAATCAGGTCATGATCTAACGGTCCTGGGATCGAGGCCGCATCAGGCTCTCTACTCAGCAGGGAGCCTGCTTCCCCCTCTCTCTCTGCCTGCCTCTCTGCCTACTTGTGATCTCTCTGTGTGTCAAATAAATAAATAAAATATTTAAAAAAATAAAAAAAGAATGTATTTATAAATCGAGTCATTTTTTCAACATGATAAACTTTAAACAAGATTTTTTTTTTTTTAAGATTTCATTTATTTGACAGAGAGAAACACAGCTAGAAAGAGAACACAAGCAGAGGGACTGAGAGAGGGAGAAGGGCCTCCCACCCAGCAGGAATCCCGATGTGGGGTTCCATCCCGGGTCTCCAGGATCATGACCTGAGCTGAAAGCAGCCACTTAACCAACTGAGCCACCAAGGCGCCCCTAAACAAGACAATTTCTATTAAAAAAGAAAAAAAAACTTCCAGATTTTACTCAGTAATATAATAGTTCTGCAATTGTCCTCTAATTCCTCTGTAATCACGGTGGATTATAGTTCTGTATTTTAATTAATTGATATTCAGACCCAACCAGAGTTCTAGAAGACTAAGAGGTGCTCCCTAGTCTTCTACACAGCTGACAGATCTGAGGCAACACTAGATGATGCTACACTTGACTCCGTAAGTATTATCATCAGTGTGATCTGTGAGTCCATTGAACATCAATGCAAAACAAAATTACCTACAGCCATGTGCATGGTAACCAGCACTTTTGCATCCCTTATATCCGCCTGCAACCTTCCTGATGAAAATATACTCATAGTTAGTATCCAAGACAAGTTCTGGAACAAACCAAACTAAACAGGTTCATTTAAGCTAATGTATTTTATTAAATTTTTCTTGGAAAGAGAACAGAGGAATGAAGTGGTAAAAGTGGCATAAGGGAATTTGATCCTGTGCCTCTAATCAGCTTTAGATTTGAGGTACCCACTTTTCCTGTCCTCCATAAATGGTTAAAAATTTAATGATTTCTTAATGAACAAATGGGTCAGAGATTTTTGAACAAATTTATTGGACATGGCTGTGCTTTATGTCTAAGATAAATCTTACTTTTCAGTAAATTTTTTTCAGACAACTAGAAAGATTTACAAGTAACTATTGAAAAAACATAATCATAAAGAAATACTTTTTAGGATCACTGACTGACAGGCTTCAGTTTTTTTCTATCTATATGCATTACTAAAACAATCATTTCTGAATATAAATTACACCCAATAAATATAAAGAAATTTGTTCTAAAAATGACCAATTGATCTTAGAACCATGTTTTTGTTTTCGTTTCCCTTCTTCTTCTTTTCTCCAATCCAGATAGAGTGACATATTCCCATGGACACCTCAGAGTGTCTATTTATCTAAAATGAAATCATAGAATTCTTGAAAGACAATCACTAGGTTTTGTTAAATTATATAATCAGTACCTTTAGGGCCCTAAAAATAATTTTAAAACAAACATAAATTAGAATTCCAAAATGGGTAGGAAAAAGGACCACATATTTTTATAATTTTCTTCTGGTGCTGGTTAACTCCTCATGAGCCCTTTGATTTGGAGCAATCCTCTTTGGAGTATACCTGCAAAGGCTTAGATGTTAACACTAAAATCTGCACCTCAGTCCTCCTTGTCTATTTGCCCAGATAGGTCAAAATCACAGCAGCTCAGGAAAACCCAAGAGGCTTGGAAATTCCACAAATATAGCAAGGTGCTCCTTGGTCTGTTGGGAATGAAACAGAAATCTGGCAGGAGGTCAGGAGAATTCATTAGCTAGACAGTGCAACACAGCCACTGTGAAGCAGGGAGAGTGGATTTAGAGCAAAAGGCTAATTACTCCAGTACCCAGCTCAATCTCCTGCTAGATTTAGTGCTAATTAATTTTCTCTTCATTTTTACCAATCCAGCCAGTGAATCAGGGGCTATGACTCACTTTCTGCTTTGCCCCTCCTGTAACCATCACCAGTTTCTGCTCTATTAACAAATTGCCTTTTGAGTTTCTCTTTTCTAAAGGTTGGTTGCCTGGGCGATCTCACGGTCTTGACCTTGGAAAGAAAGGCCTTTAAGCAAGAGGACTCAGGGCAATAAGGCACAATCAGTTAAAAACAACAAAATGGAGACATAATAATGAATAAAGGAGGTTTTAGCTACTTTTTTTCTTTTGCTTCCCTCATAAGGAAAGAAAATTTTTTTTCATGTTATATTTTTTCTATTTCCTAAACAGTTCATGTAGACAAGGCATATTTCTAGGACTAGTGCTGGTCAGGAGAGTAAATGCCTGTGAATAACAAACAGAGGGCACGGACAGTATTGAGTGGAGAGACAGAGAAAGAAAAAATTTCAAACGCTGTTGTTTAGAGTCTGTGAAGATTTACAAATATGTTTTATTTTAACCATATATCAACACCCTTAAACAGGTAAGAAAATAATGCAGGCCCATGTTATATGTACCATCTAATACTTCTAGAGAATTGTTATCTGTGAAAATAACAACTGTGAGGACCCCTGAGGGGCTCAGTTGGTTAAGTTTCTGCCTTTGACTCAGGTCATGACCCCAGGGTCTTGGAATCGAGTTCCACATCAGGCTCCTTGCTCAGCAGGGAACTTGCTTCTCCCTTTGCCTGCTGTTCCCCCTGCTTGTGCTCTCTCTGTCTCTGCCTGACAAATAAATAAATAAAATCTTAAAAAAAAAAAAAAGACAGAAAAGAAAATAACAACTGAGATATAAGTTTGCCATGCCAGACTGCAGCAATGCTCCAATAGCACCAACTAGCAGTTTTCTGTAAACCAAAAGGAAGCTTCAGGAAGTACATTTCTTTATTTGTTTCAAGAAGGATATTTTCATAACATGCCTTATGTGTTTTCTGTGTGTTCCCAGATGACAAACAACTCTACTATTAGTCTCATAAGTCTATTAGCTCTACTAGTAGCTACTATTAGCTCTACTGAAAGCTCATCAGACATATGAGCTTTTCAATAAAAATATCGTGGTTTTGAATCCAAGCTACACTAAATTTACTTTCCAGAGCCAAAGTATGTAGATCAATACACATCAGTTGTGAATTTCGGATTAGAAAGAACTGGAAAATGATCAAAAATTAATAAAAAATAAGGCTACAAAAATATTGTAGAGGAAAACAAGAAGATGTTCTTAAACTGTTAAGTATTAAATATGGTCTTTATAAATAAGCTCTACAGACTTCATGGTGGCCCCTGTATAATGTGGGCAAAACTGTCCAGACAGGATGGCACTCTACAGGTCATGGATTCTTGCCATCCATTCCACGGAAACAGGATGTCGAAGACTTGCTGTCTTGCCTAAAAATCAAAGCCTAGTTGTAATGAAGAGGGTGGCCCTCTTGTGGGCTTGCCACAGGTCGGTTATTAGGGCTTATTTATTACACATCAGCTACTGCAACAGAATAAACTTAACTTCCTGGATTAAGTCTTTGTAGTTGTTTGTTTGTTTGTTTTATTGCCGTGATATCATTCTCAACACTGCTCTCTCTTCAGATCCCTACTATATTATACTTCAGAAGGACATGGGTATCTTTAGAGAGGTAAATGTGGAAATTTTGCAGAGTTTTCTGGGGAATGAGTAATTACATAAAAGTATTAATGACACAGTCACAATTAAGACAGCAGCTCTCTCCTCTTATAAGTACCTAAATAAACCATTTCAGAATCAGTAAGCTAGGAGACCATGAATTTCATGAAATAATCATAAAAAACATGGTATCATCAAAATATTTGCACATGACACCACAAAGTCTTAAGCTTTAGATGACTACATATATTTGACATTTAATAAGAGACAATTTTGAGATGCTAAAAATTATCTAGATTTGTCAACTCAATATAACCTAATAAGATTTGTATGGTATTGATGATACTTTGAAGGCAAATGAATGAGTTCATAAATAATTGTTATGGCATCTTCATCACAACAATTTAGAAATGTAAATGGCCTATAAAACTATGGTTTATATTAAGGAGCCCCTGAATTCTGGTCCAGCTCAAGAGAGACAAGTTAGTATTTGGAAACAGAAGGTAGAGGAAGATATGGAGGAAGTTAACTAATATACCCTAACAATACCAAGAGACTAAAGAAACCAGCTATGATAAAGGCTGGGAGGATTTCTAAGGGGCTGGAATAATCCTAGGCCACCTCCAAAGATTACACCTGCTCTGAGAAAAATGGGGTTCTCAGAATACCTATAGAATAGGTTGGAAATACAGCATAGATTTTATAGTGAAGTATAATTCACTCAGACTTCTTCACCCCTAATGAATCTTAACATTAAACATCCAGCTTAATGTCATATTCAAGGTAGTTGTAAATATTTACATGGTAGTTATAAAAGATTCTTAGAAAATTTGTCTTCTTTTAGTATCTATCCAAAGGAGAAAGCATTTAGTCTATAAGGTATGACTGGACTTTTATTTATCAATAGTTCTGATGCATAAACAAAAGAGTTGATCCTGCTGGCCTCAGAAATTAAGCAGTATAAACATAAGAGAGATTTTAAAGTGTATTTTTCTTATAGACTATAGTTGGGTGTGTTTTGCCTTGAATCCCTACCCATCACTTAAAGCTATGGCATGGGTAACTATTTTTATTTCTTGAGCTATAATTTTCTCATATGAAAAGCAGATACAATGATACTTAACTTGCAGTAAAGATTAAATAGGATAATGTATGGCCCACCTAAGAAATAGCTGATAATCAAGAATGACCCACCATATGTCTTCACGTAATGGGGATGGATATTTTAAGATTGAGGAAGTAAATTATATTTGTATGTCAAAAAAGACTTTTATGATTTATTCAAAATATTCATAGATGTCTAAGAAGATAATTTCTTAGAAATTAATTGAAAGCTGCCATGAACTTAAACTGAAAATCTTTTAAATAAGAGAAAATTCAGCTTGTTAGTAACATGGATTTATGTTACCATAAATGAAACAAGCAAGATAAATGATATAGATATGTGGGCTTGTTTAAAAAAAGACAAATATAAATATTTGTTAAATTTTATCATTTTAAATGAAAATGTCACATTATCTCAGTAGTTAGTATGTTAATGGACATATCTAATACAAGATACTCTTTCGAATTTTTAATCACTACAACTAAAATTTTATTGTTCTTGATTATGTTACTTCTTTTTTTTTATTCTACCATTACCACTACTGTGATTAATTTAAATAACTTATAGAAACCATGGAAAATGACCTGAACAAAGTATCTTAACAATTTCTTAGAAAATTTTTAACAACCAAATATATTCAAAATTTCTATCCACTTTGTTGATTCACAGTCCCACATTTTAAAAATAGATCACTTTGTAGTTCTAATCCTTTCCATTCCAGGTACGACTACCCTTGCCCATAAGTAGGGTGAGAAATCATTTCTTCTCTTACATAATGAGAAGACATTTCGCATACAAAGATTTTGCTTCTTTGTCTAAAACTCGCCACAAATGTTAAATTTCATACAGAATATTTAAGGCAACTATGAAAGCTATAAGTTTACATGAAAGCTATTACACATTAAACCATCATAGGCCCTTTCTTGCCCAAGTATTGGACCTAAGGGAATGGATATGGGAAGGAAGGAAGGAAGGAAGGAAGGAAGGAAGGAAGGAAGGAAGGAAGGAAGGAAGGAAGGAAGGAAGGAAGGAAGGGGGGAGGGAGGAAAACATAGCATTGGGTGCTATGGAGGGATTCTTAAATCATGACATGCCAAGTTCCTGAAGGGAAGAGCGGAGCAGTATACAATGTAGCTGGAAGATCCCAAAGAAAACCCAGCCACTTCATAACTTAGTCTTGGGCCAAAACTGATTCCACTGATGTCTATCCTTTCAGCGCCCTTTTAATTTATACACCTGCTTCTTAGGCAAGTAGAGGATGTGAGTGCAGCCTTTTTCTGCTTCCCTTTACCAACACTAATCTCACAGCTTGATGCTAAAGCTAATTATTTGATGAGAACCATAAATCCTAACAGTTACTGTGGAGTTAACATCACTGGAAAAATAGAATCATTTAGCTGCAAGAAATCTATAACCTAGTTTGTGCTCAGCCTCTAGGCAATAAAAGCCCACTGATAATTCCTAGTAGTGTGTACATTCTTCTTACAGAGCTTTAGGTAAGAAGCTTTAAAAGCTTCTCTTTTCAGTATTTTACTACCTTATTACCAGAAAAACATTCTTTAAAAAAAAATCCTTCTGGTACAATTTAAGCCAATTTCCTTTGGTCTGGAGGTCAAGTGAAACCAGGTGAATTGCCTGAGAAAATATAAACTTCATAAGTTTATATACTGTTCATACTGTTGGGAAGATCCTGAGAGATCACTTAGTTCATCTCCCTTATTTTTCATCTGGGGATTTAAATGTAGGGATACAGTTACTTGACCAAATCCACATAGTTAAAGCTATGAGCTTTAATCATATGCAATATAAATAATTCTAAGTCATCAGTCCCTGGACTTAAAAGCCTTTCCCAGTAAAATAGATAAGCTCAAACAAAATGAGCAGGTCAGTCAACAGTTAGAATACCTGGTTCTAATACTGGCTCTGCCACTTCATGTTGCAACTTTAGGCAAGTTTATTTCATTTACCGTTTAACTTCCTCATGTGTAAGATGGCATCAGCAACAGCACTGGGTTTACAAAGCCACAATGAGGAGGGGCAGCCAGGTGGTGCAGTTGGTTAAGCACCCAACTCTTGGTTTTAGCTCAGGTCATGGTCTCAGGCTATTGAGATCTAGCTCTGCTCAGTCTCTGTGCTCAGCCTGGAATCTTCCTAGGACTCTCTCTGCCCCTCCCTACTCTATAATTCTCAAATAAATAAATCTTTTAAAAAAAAGTTGTGATGATGATTAAATGATCCCATGCATGATAATAATAGCTAACATGGTTTTATGTGTCCAGCACTATTCCAAAGTGGTCTATGTATATTAATTTAATTTCTCCAGTAAACCTGTTTAGATAAGTACTATTTTCTCATATTTACAGATGACAAAACTGAGGACCTTATGAAAATGCCAGTCACATAATGAGTAATCAATAAACTTTAGTTGCTGGCATCATCACCATTATCATTATCCTTTCTAGATGGTGATTTACATATAAATTACCTTTGAAAGTTTTTTGAGCAGACTGGTTTGCCACCAGGATACTTCCAACCTTGGGCAGTTGCCAAGCTCAGAAAATGTAAACATCAAAAACACACAAAAGCTAAAACAAACAAACAAACAAACAAGCAAACAAAACCTCATCTGAAAAAAAGTCTGTGGTCCAAAGAAAATCACAAACAGCATTCCAGAGCCAAATGAAAATAAAAACTGGCATTATTCATTTTTCAGAATTATCTCCATGTTGCTCCCTTTGCTTATATGAATAATAAAAAGCACAAGGAAAAAAAAAAAACTTTTCTCCCAATTGAGAATGAAAATCACAAAATTTCAATATGTTACTATAGTATTAAGTTTCGTGAAATATATGGGATTCACATGTATTCCTTTTTTCCTGCAATGCTCTTGTGACTCTTGACAGCTCATTAACAATCCACACAAGCCCAAGCTGGGCTTACATGAGCTGGTAACCAGCTGCTCTCACCTCTCAGAATATAGCTGCCTGGCCAGTCTGAAGGGAGGGTGTATATAGAGAGAGGATGTTTGCTAAGACTTTCAAGCCTCCCCTGCTGGCTTTAATTTTGACATATGGGGCTGTAACCCAAAGTGTACAAGGATTAGAGATGTCATTTTATGTCAGTTGTAAGACAGAATACAACAGAAACTGGGAGCAGATATACCATCACGTGTGGCAGTGACACTTCCAAAAGGGAAGATGCCATGCCATGGTCAGATCAAACAGCTGCCTTTCAGATAGGGTTTTTCTTTGCCCACTCAAGCTGTCCGCAGTTCTTACCAGGGAATTTCACAAGCTGCAAAACTCAACTTCTTGCAAGAGAATGATTCTACTTCCCCACAAATGGGTAAATGCTGCTGTGAATGGGTGGGTATAACTTAGAAACTTCTCCAATCCCAGAAAAGAGAAAGCCACCAACACAAATCCAAACCTGATATAATTGGTTTCCAAGTAGGTACACCTACCATTTTAAGGCTTCTCCTAGAACATAGCAACTAAATTTAATTTTTCAAAGTATGACCAATTCCAAAAATTTGCTTAAATAAAGAGTAAATAATAGGGGCCTCCTAGGTGGCTCAGTGGGTTAAGCTACCAATTCTTGATTCCTGCTCAAGGTGTTAGAGTGGAGCCCACGTCAGGCTCTGCACTCATAGGGCATCTCCTCTAGAATTCTCCCCCTGTCCTCCTGGGGCAACCCCCCCAACCAAGTGCTCTCTATCTCTTTCCTTCTCTTGAATAAATAAACTTGAAAAAATAAAGAATCAACAATAAAAATGTATTGAATGATCAGCACGGTACTAAAAAGAGGATTCTTCCATAGCACATAAATTGGTTAGTAATAGATTTTTACATTTAAGGAACACACACTATATGCCAGGGAAACTTCCTTGTATTTCATATATGTTGTCTCATTCTGCCCTTTTGTTTTATTTTTTAAAAGAATTTATTTGTTTATTTAACAGAGATAGCACAAGCAGGAAGAGCAGCAGAGGGAGAGGAAGAAGAAGGATCTCTGCTGATCCCAATGTGAAGCTCAATCCCAGGACCCTGGGTCTTGACCTGAGCTGAAGGCAGATGCTTAACTAACTGAGCCACTCAAGTGCCCCTCATTCTGTCCTTTTAAAAAAGGGTGAACATTAGCCTCAGAAAGCTGAAGTATACTACCTACAAACGCCTAACAAGGAAGTGGCATAGCCAGAATTCAAATTTTCCTTGCTTGATTCTAAAGGTCACATTTTCCCCTAATGCTCTTTCTCTCAATATGGGGCACACATTTTCCAGAGGTATCTGTTCAGAGTCTAGAGTGCTTTTTAACCATTGGCTGAAGGTGATTCAGCTTTCCAACATTTTACTGTAAGTATAGAGAAACAACAATATCAGCATTTGAAACTTAGAAATATTATGTTAAATGTACTTCTGCAAAATCTCCAACTTCTTAGTTCCAGCCAATATGGATATTTATTTGTTTCCTTGAAATCTGGGAAAGCAAAAAATATTTATATGTAGTAGGGGTTTTGGAAGGCTGGTGACTGACTTACATAGACATGTTGACACTTCTCATTTCTTAGGAAGTGGGTGAAAGATCACAAATTGGACTTCAAAATAAGTTTTTATCTTTAATGCCTTTTTTTAAATTTCAAAAAATAACACTGATTTCCATAAACTAGGTCAACTTAATAACTGATCAACAAAACATATATGGATATATAAAACATCTGTTTAGTTTCACTTTTCACCACAGGATTATCCTTGGCAACTGAAAAGTACTGAAATTCCGAAGTTTGTGATTTTTGTGTCATTCTTCACTTGCTATCTTTAAAATGATTTTTTAAATATAACTTCAAATGAAAACAGGATTGGCAGATAAAATTACAGGTTTTAAGTATATTATTGATCCTGAGAAAAACCAGACCACTTGAATGGGCCCAACTGAGGCAGGTATTGCTGAGAATCATGATAGGCTTGCAACAGGGAAGGTAGGACTACAGCTCTGACCACAATAGCAATCAAAAAAGCAAGGCATAGGTATACATCTAAACTATTCTGAAATGCAATTAATATTACTGTAAGGATGAAAATGAGTAGAAACCTTGATGTCTTTTATGCAAACAAGAAAAGAAAACAAACTACCTTGAGCAGTAACTATCAAATTGTCATATAAATTTAAAACAAAATCATGTACATTTTGAAGGAAAATCAACAGATTATTTACAGCTAAGCCAAAGAGAGGTCTTGGTTAGAATCAATTAAAAAAAAAAAAAAAACAGAACACAGATGAAACTAAAAATGTTTAAATGCTTCAGGCTTATTTAATGGCTAATTTCAGAATCAGTTTGAAAGATGATGCTTATGAAATAAGAAAATTAAGTAAATTTCTATTTTTCAGATATGAAAAAAATCTTTTGATAAAACAAGACAGCAAAGCTAAAGAAAAAAATTACTTTACTGACACAAAATTGACTAATAACATACTTTCAAGTTCCCTAAAAATCAAACTTGAATTGGTTGAGAGACTCAGTTCTTAGGCAATTAATTCATACTATATTTTAAAATTTTTACTATATTTATATTATTTTATCTATGAAGATATGTTTATTGAAAATGTTTATAGTTTTTTAAATTTTTTTAAATTTAAGGTTTTAACAAGAAAGATATTTATGTAAGTTATTATCAATCTAGCACTATTCACCTGAAGAATACACAGATGTCTGCATGGATAGTGAGCAATCTACAAGTGGTCAAAACTACATGAGTCATCACGTATAGTAAGGCCATCAAAGCCTATTTTAGCCAGTAATTTCTATACTACTCAGAAAGAACACCTTTATCAAATAGTTTTATCTATGATATTGTTTAATATTCATTGAGATGGTAAAAATTCAAAGTGTTCTTAAAACAATAAAAATACTGGTTTATATTTGTTCTTTAGAAAATCTGAATTAAAATGAAAATGAACTTTGGAAGCTTGCTATACTACATAGAACTTTCTGGCATAATCAGGGTAGATGACAGAATTCTTACACTCATATTTAATTATTATTTCTATATGTGAAATATAGAGGAGATAATAATATTTTAAAAAGGATAAAATCCTGAAAAATAATATTTGTTGACCTAGAGTTGGCTTCTTTACCAGATACATTTTTAAGGTTGAATACCCTAAGTCAAGGCAAAGCTACGTGTTTTAATGGCCTATGAAGACTGCTGTAAGGAAGATTAAGTTGGATGAAGAAATTTGACCTTCGAGATTATGAATCATTGGAGACTCCTGATTTGATCCATGTCAATGTATCCGTGGTAAAATAAAGATCTAAAACAATCTTCCATTAATGAAAAGACTGGGATTGAGTATTTTACAGTCACAATAATAGAATCTGATCAATGTTATCAGAGACCCTTACAGTGGTGACCTCTGTATTTGACTCTAACAAAATGACCTAAGAGATACAATTAATTAATTTCCTCAGCAATTGTCTGAAACACCAAGAAGCACAAAACTCAAATGCCCTTAAGACAGCATAAATTAGTGAGCCTGAGGAAGTAAGAGAGAGTACCTTCCTAAAAGTTGTTGTCTTCTTTTCATGGGGAAGGGTCCAAATCTTATTCTTGGATTTTACTGACTTCACTAGATTAAAAGAATTTCCACTTTGAGTACTCAGTGTGTATGTGTGCGTGTGTGTGTGTGTGTGTGTGTGTGTGTGTGTGTGTGTGTACGTACATGTGCTTTCAGTATTTTATGGAGCTGCCTATCTGGCTCAGTCAGTGGAGTACATGACTCCTGATCTTGGGGTTGTGAGTTCAAGCTCCACATTGGGCGTAGAGGTTACTTAAAAATCTTTAAAAAATCTTTTTAAAAAAGAAATCATTCAATTATAAGTATGTTTTGTGTGGTGGACTCCATGATGTGCTACTCAGATCTCTCCTTCAGCTATAAAGGATGTAAGAATATTCAGGCTGCTGGGAGAGCTACCAACACTTAGCCCTCAGCTATCAAACTTCTCTGGAGTTTGCCTCAGTTGCAGAAAACCATCTTATCCAAGGTCACATCCACATTCGCGTGACAGCCTAAATCCAATGACTGATATGGGTATAACGCCAGTCCTCTCTTTCCAACTGCAGACAGCTCAGACTGTTCACTGCATCTTCAGAACTTCTGCTGGAGTCAGCATTCCACTGATACAGCATTGCAACTCAGCTTCTCCCTCTGCCCATCCCTCTTCTATGGTTTCCCTTCCCTGGCTGTTGATTCCAAGAATACCCGTAATAAGTGTGCTACATGCCAATTTCTATCTCAGCATCTGCTTCCCTCACAACTCATTCTGCAGAAAAGTAGAAGGTGGTCTTACTAAAGGGAGGTTCCATCAATAGTAGAATGTAAAGAAATTGAAATGATTGAAGTCTACTTTTTAAATAATGTTTTGGCAATGCAAGGGTAATAAGAGATAATTTAAAAGGGCCATGAGAAAATTTCCTGTTTTTATATATTTATTTGAGAGGGACTCAACATTTCACAAAGTAGGCAAACAAAGGAACACATTCTTTAAGAAATACCTAAAAATACTGGGGAAAAAAATTTAAACATCTTACATGAGAGTCAAACAAGAAAATAAAGAGAACTTTCAGAGAGTAAAAACAATGAAAATGTTAAGACTTCAGAAAAGTAGTAAAGTCAAAGCCATTCTGGGGCACCTGCCGACCCCTGATGGTTCCTAGACTCTTTGGTTTTAATCAGTTTGAAGTGAAGAAAGAAAACAAAATGTAGAACCTACTCAAAGTGGGAGATTTGACAGAATTACCACACAAAGCTGGGATCACCAAAAAAAAAAATCTCATAATCCAAATGGAGCCCACAAAAAGAGAAGAGCCAGACAGATTATCCCCACAGAGAGAGACAACCCTGGCTTTCATGTCTGGGGGAGAAGGTGTAATGTCTACTTTTAATATTTTCCATTCAAATTTGCTCTCATACAAGTTTGAGGCCAGATTTTACACAACACCTGGAGGCCACACCCCCAAACTCAAACTAAGAATTTAATATAAAAGTTATTTGTAGAGTGGCTGGCTGATGCCACTCTAAATATTTTAATCACCTTAACCCAGTCCATAAAGTCTTATAAATAAAATTCAGATGATTGAATGCAATAAAAATCATTTTAAAAAACTCATTAAAATACTATGAAAAAGAATCTGTAGAAATATCAGATAAAACCATTTGAGAAATCCTATAGATTCTTTAATGATCAGATATTAAATATAAACTAAGTATGCTTATACTTTTAAAAAGTAATGTTGAAGGTGGGGTCAAATATTGAAGGGAAATCAAAAAGGATAAGTCTGGAAATCTACAAATGAGAAAGAAATTTTAGAAAATTATATAATATTTAAAAATTGGAAATTCAGTAGATTGCTTAAAAAGCAAGTCAGAGAACATTTAAAAAATTAAAAGATTCATGAGAGGTTCCTGGGTGGCTCAGTCAGTTAAGCATTAGACTCTTGGTTTTAGTTCAGGTCATGATCTCAAGATATTGAGATCAAGCCCCCATTGAGCTCAGCATTGGGCATGGAGCCTGGTTGAGATTCTCTCTCCCTCTGTCTCTGTCTCTCCTCCACTCACACATATACTGTCTCAAATAAATAATCTTTTTTTAAAAAAGATTCAAATAAATAAACCAAAAGGTAAGACAAACAATTTTATAATTAAGGAAAAGGGAAAATCTTTTGAAGAGAATAACATTTTTCAGACAAACAAATACTGACGGATTTTCTAAAACACAGATTTTCACTAAAGGAAATTCTTTTTTTTTTCTTCACTAAAGGAAATTCTAAAGGATATTCTCTAAAAAAATGAAGAAGGCAATATGTCCAGAAATCTAGTCAAAAAATAGTTGTGTAGACAACAATAATGATGGTAATAATAATATATTTTATAGAATTTAATAAAACAAGGTAGAGTTTAAAATTTTGCATTAAGGTATACTAAATGTAGGGATAAATGTCTCAAATAAATAAAATCTTTAAAAAAAGAAAAGATTTTATTTATTTGAAAGAGAGAAACACAGCCAGAGAGGGAACACAAGCAGGGGGAGTGAGAGAGGGAGAAGCAGGCTTCCCGCTGAGCAGGGAGCCCGATGTGGGGCTCGATCCCGGGTCTCCGGGATCATGACCTGAGCTGAAGGCAGTCGCCTAACCAACTGAGCCACTCAGGCACCCCTCAAATAAATAAAATCTTAAAAAAAAAAGTATACAAAGTGGAGTGTCGGGGACGGTGCATGATCTGCCCTTCCCTCCATGCCCAAGCCACCAGAAATTCTGGTGGAAGTACCTGTGAATGTGAATGAAAGCCCAGAGGGGCTTTCCCTGCTTAGAATCCGAAAAGCCACATACCCTGTGGGTCAGGGCAATATGTCCTTTGTGTAATCATATCTCTGTATCTCTTATCTGTATTTCTTGATCCTTGTGCCTCAATGGTCTCAACTTCTGTGAGTTAAAGCAATCACTCTGTACCCTGCAGTAACAATACTAATCCTATCTCTAGGGTGGGTGCAAAAGCAGTTAAAG